>RAOH01000172.1:0-50253 GCA_009804965.1 Neurospora sp. FGSC 26632 | reverse complement strand
CTGCCCAGAGCGAGACATTCGGAAACCGAAACAGGACAGGCGCCCAATAAGAACTATTTACAAAAAAAAACCATGGCGCCGCCTGAATTCCAACGACGGGGGACGGGAAACCCGACTCCGGGAAACAACCCTAGGCAGTGATCCACTCACTCCTCCATGTCCCTCTCACCAATCTCATTAACATCGGTACTCGCGATCACACATTCCCACGCGCTCAACATCTGCAACGTCTCCTCGCACTTTATCTTCATCGTCCAATACGCATCCTCTCCCAACGGCAATCTGAACTTCACAGTCCCATGCTCCTCATTGACCCCAGAGAACGTCACAGGCCCCTCCTCCTCAATCAATGGGTCGAACGTTTCATTACGGGCGACATCCATGATAATCTTGACAGCCTTTGCCGGGTCACCCCTCTGCTTCGAGTCCACATTGGCAAAGTTACGCAGTACCCTCGCCGACTCTTCCTTGTAATCGTCAATCTGAGACACGTTGCCGACCACGTGGCGGGGTGACAGCAACATGGTTTGGAATTTTCCTGGCTCGAAGAGAAGGGTGCGAATGCCGAGTGGTTTGACTTCTTCGTGGAGTGCTTCGACCATTCCTGTATCATTTCTGTCAGCGGACTGTTCACTAAGAAGCAGAAGGGAAGAAGAACAAACCCTCAACAGCAAACTTGGACGCCGCATACGCTCCACAGAACTCCTCTCCCTTCCACCCCGAAAGCGAACTCATAAACACTAGCGTTCCGCTCCGGCGCTCTCGCATATGCGGAAGGACCGCGTTGGTGACCTTCAACAGGCCGAAGACGTTGATCTCGAATTGCTTGACGAAGCCGTCATAACCCAGGTCTTCCCAACCGCCCAGCGCTACATAGCCAGCGTTATTCACCAGGACGTCGATTCTTCCGTAAATCTGGATGGCTTCTGCAATCTTCTCGTTCAGGGACTCCTGGGAAGCGGTAACATCGAGCTGGAAGAGTGGTACACCATCAAAGGAGAGTTACATAACACCATGCTTGGAGAGGTCGCGGGCGGTAGCGATGACATAGTCGCCGCGGGCGATGATCTGGAGGACAAACTCGAGGCTAAAGCTGGAGGAGCAGCTGGTGATGAGCGAGACTAGTGCATCGGCCCGGGGTTGAATGGTGCTGTTGCGGGGCGGCATCTTGATAATGGGCGTTGAGAGTCTGATGGTGTTGATGTTGTGAAATGAACTTGGAGTTAATTATTCGGAAAGGTGAGTTTGTTGGCCAATGATTTCTGGGATGGAGAGCGATTGAGCAACTTTAAAGAAGACCATCCAACAATTATGCCCTCCTCTCCTTTCCTTTCTACATCATTTGTTTTACCGCAACTCTTGCGTTTGCAGTCGGTTTATCATTGCACTTTCCTGGCCTATCGCCAACCCTTTCGGCGATAAGCAGCACTTGCACATGGAATGGAACAACCGGAGTTAAGAGCTTCTTAAAGAATGGTAGGGCATTGAGACATTGGCAGGTCAGCACTGGTAAACGCCTATCGCCTAGACACTGCTTTGGGTGAGGACCTGGGTTCCTCATCTTTGTCATATTAAGGTGATTGTCCTCACCTCGGCGTTCTCAAACAGGTCAATCCTCCACTCCGACTCCAAGAAGCCAATCCGCTGAAACACGCCTTCCCTCCCTTCCACTTCCTTCAATGCCAAAAAGAACTGCGGCCCATCCGCGTCCTCTTCGGCTTCCTTGTCCAGCTTCCTTCCACCGAACAACACCACCAACACTTTTTCGAAAAGCGCCACACTCTTTGGGTCTTCTTGCCTCGGACAATCCGGCGCCATGGGTATTAACACGCCTTCTCCGATAGCAACCACCAAGTTATTCCTCCCTGTCCACTCATTCCTACTCCTCTTCGTGTCTGTTTTCCACACCACTCCCCACCTATACGCCGCTCTCAGCGTAACCTGGCCCCCCTTCAACTTTCCAAACTCGTTGTCTCCTTCATATTCACACCATGTCTTTTCATGATCCACCTCCAGTCGGCCATCAACCTCAAACTCGTACCCCGACCGCGTCATGTGCTTGTACCTGACACTGCACTTGCTCGCCGTTGGATTCCCCCGCCCCTTCCCATAACCCGCTAGGTTCTCCACCGGATAGCATGACCGTGACATCCAGCTCCAAGTAGGGATATTATCCCCCGCTCGAAGCACCTTTTTGTGTCGGTAGGGTTGCCACAGCAGCGCTCTCGGCAAAGCGCGGAGCCATAGACCGGCGAGGTACCGATCAGAAGGGGAGAGGAGGGAGCGAATTCGTTTGGCAATGCCGGCTAAAGCAAAAGAGCGGTCGAGTTCCTTGGTCAAGGAAAGAAAGGAGTACTCCTCCACGCAACGGAGGAAGAAGTCGTGCAGCAGCCGGCTGTCCTTCATCGTCCCCGGTGAGCCAGAAGTGAGATTAGCAAACAACACCTTCTTCGGTATTGTCCCGCACGTCAGCGACGACCCCGTCTCAAATGTCGACGACCTCGACAGCGGCAACGGCGGACTTAACAGTCCCGAAGACTCAACATCACCACCTCCCCTCCCACTCCCCGTCCCCGGCGCCCGCCAACTAGCAGCAGCATTATTATTCAAATTCCTCACGCTCAACACATGTCCCCTCTCAATTCCCCCACACTCACAAAAACACCCGCTCCTACACTCCCACAACACCTCGCTACTCCCAAAGTGGAGCGTCCTCCTACTCAGCAACCGTTCCTGAAACACCCACGCCCTACTTAAGATCGGTTCCTTTAGCGTGCGAAAATACTCCACCTCCCCAAATAACGTCTCATGACTTCGTTCATGTCCAATCCTCGCATACACTGGTACCGGTACCTCTATCCCTCCCCCTGCTGCTTCCAGAGACAGTGGCAGCGGCAGCGTCCCAATCTCAACCGTATCCATGGGCGCCATCAACCCCGTACTTTGTCCCGCAGCAGAGAGTTTCAAATCCCTAAATCCCTGTCCGTGAAACCGTCTCCTAAACAACGACACAGACGCGTCCCGCTGTGCGGTAGCTGCTATGTTTAAAGTAGCGTGCGCGTAGATGGAGGACATGTTTGCGCTTTCTGTGAGCCAGTCGGATTCGGAATCTTGGAGGATGCAGAGCGAGTCGATCCAGAGGTATCGGCACCCTAACTCGCGGACTAAGAGGATGACGTCCAGGAATAAAAGGGGGAGGGATGACCAGGGGATTTGCGAGAGGTGGGAATCGAGGGTGGTGGTGGTTGTGGTGAGGAGGGGGTGGGTGAGGCCCCAGCAGTGGGAGAGGGTCATGTACTGGGGTGGCCCGGGAGGGGAGGAGGGGTTGGTGGATGATGTGAAGGAGGGGGAAGTGGTGTCGATAAGCTTTACTCCACCGCGGAGGTCGAGGAGGCGTTTGGGAAGGGTGTGAGGTTCGGGAGAGCATTTGGGGTGCGAGGAGTCGCATTGGGAAAGCCAGCGGGTGGCGAGGCGGACGACGCGGTCGAGGGTGATGGCGTAGGGGACGTGGTTGGCTGTGCCGATTGCTGGGTGCGGTTGGGACTTCCACTTCGCTGGTTCCCCTTCCTTTTCTGCATCTCCGCGCCCCTTTCCGTCTTTTTCTTTCCTGTCTTCCCCTTCCACATCGGCCTTCCTGTTTTTCTCCTCCTTGCCCTCCCCTATTTCTTCTGGCTCTCCAGACTCTTCCAGCTTTTCAGCAGCTCCCACATCTGTCCCTTCACTTCCCCCCTTCTCCAGCAATTTGTTTCCCTCCCCCTCCCGTGTCTCCCCTTTCCCCTCCTCTCCAGCCCTCTTCAGGTCGACCAGGTCCCAAGGATAGTGATAAAACTCAATCCTACTCGTCGAGTCCCGTACCGTCAACGCATGAGGGAACGTCGCATCGGGGTAATCATCGTATAAAAGCGCTTTGAAGAGGCATAGCGTTCCACCTCCTTCTCCTATCCTCCCAACCCCTGCCCCTACCCCATCACCAGAAGCAGCGGCAGCGGCAGGCTGCTGAGTCAAACAAAGTATCCTCCTAAAACCCCTCGCATCCGCCACCGGCGCCTTGGAAAGATAATAAGAGCTCGGATCGTCGTCCCAGAAGAGGGTGATGGCTTTGTGGAGGAGGGTGCAGTAGGTGCAGCTTGGGCTTCGGCTGGAGTCGTTGGGGGAGCCGTCGGGGGAAGGGGGAGGGGAAGAGGTTTGGAGAAGGTCGTGGTATTCGATTAAAAGGTAGCGGGGTGGGAGTGTGGTAGGTACACTGGAAGGGGAATGATCATGGGAGGGGGAAAGGGAGTAGGAGTTGAGGATTTGTGGGTGGGAATCGAAGGGGTGGAAGAGGGCGTATTCAAGGCTGAGGCAGGAGGGGCAGACTGGTGGTTTTTTGTCGCCGTCGTCGTCGGTATCTCGTCGTCGTGGTGTTGGCGTCGTTGGTGATGCTGATCGTGATCGTGACAATGCGGGGTCACGGTGAGATTCTTCAATCCCAGACGCTTGCGCCAGGTCGTCGCTGGTGTGGTGGTCCATGGTCATGTTCTTTCGAACCCTCAAATGTCCCCTATGTTACGGCGGCTGCAGATGAAACAAAAGGGCAATACAGTCAACCAATCTTCCGAATAGCCTCATCTCGTTTGTTGTTTCTGTCACAGAAGAACAAGTGAGATGAAGTCAAAAGAAAGAATGGGAGGGATCCATGGGAATCTCGTAAGCGAACCGTTACATTGAGCGTGGAGACTGGGATTAGTCTAGAGGGCTTGGCGCCGATGTTGTGCTTCTGGGGCATGTTTGCAGGGTTCCATTCCGAGATCCGCGCCATCAACGCCGGACGTTTAGCGCTGTTGTTAGTGGAGGGGACGCTAATTGGTTAGTGTTTGTAGTGTCTCGGTGTTCACAGGTGTGTGCGAGACATCTCGATGTTGGTGTGACGGAAAGGCTGTCATGGGAATATCTGATATTAATGGTGTAATGAGTGGGAATGGATATTTGGATGGCATCAGTAGAAGAGTCGTGCAAGGGGATTTGCACATCTCTCAATCCGGAGGGCAAGCAACTCTAAAGTGGAAGTACGGGCTTGCTAGCCATCGTCTAGACCAAAAAACCACAAAAGTAAACACAATCGACAATGCTCCCTCCCTCCCGTCAAGGTAGAAAACAGAAGCTTCATGAACAAAAACAAAAAAAAACAAAAAAAGACAAAAAGCTCAGCCTGCGCCCAGGCTCTAAGTCGAACTCGAACCGGATAGCAGACCTACGAATATACCAACGCATTTTCTGGATCGCAGCACACTTACACTAGGTACCACGTAAGCTACTGTACCGTGGTGGAAGGTCTGAGGTTTGGGGGCTATATGGTCCTAGTCCTAGGACAGTGAAGGTCCTGCTGAGGGAAGGAAGGGAGGCTGAAGCCCGTGCCGGTGCCGGTGCCGGTGCCGGTGTGTTGGGATTTGGTGGAGCTCGCTCCTCCCGGGCCGGCTTCACTTGGTCACTTTCACTCCTCCTCTCTCCATCTTCCATAACCGTTACCCATACTTGAGAACGCCTGCTGTTGATATTGTATGATGTCGCATGAGATCTTCTAGCTCTAAAAACTTTTTTATCAGCCGCACGGTTTCAACTTTTGTTTTGAGTGCCAGATGAAATCCGGTGCTGAACCAGGTTTGGAGATGGAGTGAAGACACTCGACCATAAAAGTGTTACCAGCAGCCTGACGTCAAGAAAAAGAGTTATTGAAGGTGGTTCAATCCATTGGTATTAAGGAATATTTTTCGGAGTCTGAAGGGGAAGTTGGAAAATGGCGCTGGCAGTAGTCAAGTGAGCGAGCTGAGTCCACAAGTCCTAATTGCGCTCCAGTCCGCCACATGCAGTGAGGACACTCGGCGATGACACCTTTTCCAGACAGTGTCTTTTTGATAGACCCCGAGAGAAGTAAGTGGCAGTCGTCAAATAGGATTCCTAAATCTTGTTCCATATGTTCAAGGTTTATATCCGGGTTGCAATCCGTGCCCGGTTTAGCTGAGCTTTCAACATCTAGCAATACCACCATTTTGTGCTGGCAAGAGCATCAACCGATGCAACCACATTGACGAATTGAAAGACATAGTTTGCGTTGGAGATGTATGGAAGGTATGCCCAACAGTACAGTCCTAGAAGAGAGAGCGTAAATGAAGAATCACAAGCTGAACGGAGCCCTACGTAGACAATAGAATACAGTATAGTTGGCAGCCATGAAGCGCCTGAAGATGCCGAATGCACGTAGATGCTTCTACCGGTCTCCAGGAGAGGCCATCTTTGATAGCGTATGAGCCTTCCTTCCTGGGTACCTGGAAGTTCATGCATTCCAGACAGACTCATCTCGTCCCATTCTCATTGTCTCATGTACGTGACCGCTCAGCCGGCTTCAACAACAGAAAACAAAGTGTATGATGTACAGCCGACACACATCATTGTTTCCAGTAAAAAATTCCATAAGTTGCATTCAAGGACCAGATGTCTCCGTGGGCGTCGTCACATAACAATGGGGTTTCTGGCTTGTGGTGTGGCTGCCTTCCATCACCTTATTCACCATCCATCCAGGCTATTCACCACCACCTTTCATCCTGTCTCTTCATCCCAAAACCCAAGCGCGCAGATGACCGGCAGGGATTTTTTTCGAGGTCCTTCCATATTCACCGGGAATGGAAACCTTCGTCCAATGATGCGTAATCGTCAAGTACCGAGTTGCCCTGGCGACAGCTGCCAGCCTGGGTTCCGACGCGCAAGAAAGTGATTCACTGACGTCTTGTCAGCGACCCTTCACTTCAACTTCACCGCACCATCGAACCTTCACCGAACCTCCATTTTGCTCACCCATTTGACCCCTCTCTTTTTCTTCCTCAATCCAGAACCACCTCTACAACAAAACACAACCGTCAAACAAAACAATCGCGCTCATCACATTTGCAACCCCCATCGCGTTGCCTCTACCTACTTAGCTTTATCTCTACTCATCAAAACCAGCCCGAACTCTCAAGAACAGACGACAGGCAAAGCTAATCAAAGTCACCTTAGCAACATGTCGCTCTCCAAACCATCAAAAGAACCAACTCCCCCGCCGACGCCCCCAAGCGAGCCCCAGGCGACCGACATCCCGCTCCCTGAGTCGCCTTTAGTTTTAGTCCTTCCGCTCGCCGGCTCTCCATTCTGGACTGCCGTAGCCCAGGGAATCCATCAACTTGGTGACATCGACGACGAGGACGACAACAAGATTCAGGACAATCCCAACTCAGTGAGCGACGTCGACAACACAACCAACTCGATGCACGAATGTGCAACTGAAGAGCGCAGCCTCACGCCCCCAGTCGAACCCCGTGAGGACCATCAACTTGTCGACCTCGGCGACAACAACATTCATGAAAATCCCAACTCCGTGAGCGACGTCGACAATACAACCACGAACTCCAAGCGCAACTCCATGTCCACCAGCCAAGACCAAGAGCGTCGCAGCCTTACCCCTCCACTCGACCAAATCATGAACGAAACTTCAGAGCCCGAGCCCGAGCCTGAGGCTCTGCGCATCCTTCCAAAGATCCCAGACATGCTCGCACAACTGAGCCAAAGGATTACCGACTTCGAGTCCGCCGAAGACGCCCCGAACAACGGCGGCGGCACTTGCTCTAGACTTCTGGAGAACCAACAAAGACTTCTTCGTGACGCTACTTCTTCTCTTCTCTTGGATGCACTGGCTGTTGCTTCTGTTGTCATGGCGGAGGAGGGAGGAGACGCTGCTGAGGAGTCGCCCATTGATCCGGCGCTGGTCCCGCTCCCGTCTGATGATGAGGATGAAGAAGACGATCCTGAGCCCGAGGAGGAGGAGGAGTCAAAAGGGTATACCCAGAGTCCATGTCTGTCGCTGCCGTCCTTTACGAGAGGACATGGAACTGGAACTGCTGCAGGTGACGTTGAGACCGTCCACTACCCGGGCGACGACCACGCAGTCGACGACGCGTCCCAGTACATGTACTATCCAGGTCCAGGTCCGACTGACGTTCCTTTCCCGCCGTCGTTGTCTGAATATGATGTGGAACTGGAACTGGAACTTGAAGAGGAGCAAAGCTCCCCCAGCCTGGTTGCCAAGTTCATCACCGACAACCTCAAGGCCCAAAATAAAGATCATCAATACCTCCCCGATATAGTCCCCACGTGCACGGCCTACGACGACATTGACTGGAGCGATCTCCTCCCTGCCCGTGCCGCTCTCGAGGACAGTTCTCAGGAGGCAGCAAACAAGACGCCGTCTTCGAGCTCAGACTCCAAATCATCGCTTGCCGTCCAAGTCGATCCAACTGACGTCCCGCTGCCTGAGGACGATCCCTTTGACGTTCCATTGGCGCTTGTCCATGATGATGGCTCTGGACTTCCGGACTATTCGGACCTTGAAGCCTTGGGAAACCATGGAGAGGATGAAGACAACGGGGGCCTGGGGGGTGATGAAAGTGACAGTTCGCAGTTATTCGTTGATGACGGGAGCCCGCTGCGTGATTGGAGGACGCTTGTCATTTCTACTTCGTCTGAGGATGAGAGGGAAGCGAGTCCTGAGGAGTCGCAGTCGCAGGCCAAGGGTGGTGCAGATGCTGCCGATGCTGCCGATGACAAGCGACCTGAATCTCTGTTGGAAGAGACGGTCGCAGAAAAGAGACCGAGCAAAGAGGAGAAATGCAAGGCAAAGGCTGAGCAACAGGATCACACCACCCATCCGCCATCCTCCTCCTCCTCCATCTCTCCCTGCGCTCAGGGTCACAAGCGCAAGTGGTCTAAGGGATTCCAGGCTCTGTACAAGGAAAATGACGTGATCCACAAAGTTGTACCGCCGGCACTCCTCAACCTGTTCCAACACGTTGTCGACACAACCGAATATGAGGTCCAACATCAGCAGCAGCAGCAACAGGATCCACCAGAGCAGATGGTCTCTCCTCGGTCGCAACCTCAAGTGTCGCCGTATTCTCCGGCGACGATGGCGCCTGTAGCTTTGTTGGCACCGCCTATCGCACCGGTCGCGCCAATGGGATCTGTCACGACCACTCAGTATAGTATGGGAACTGATCAGCTCCCACCTCCCCAGCCAGTGGTAGTCCCCGAACTACAACATAAACCCGAAGCCCCCCCTTTCCCTAGAGGTACCTGTACTCAAGGCCAGCCGACCACCCCCCCTCCGGCTGCCAGTGTTTATGTCGATGTCGACAAAGCGACAGAACCCAAAGAAGACGATCGTTACTCCCCTCTACCCGCTTCTTCATCCCCTTTACTCTCCCGCTCGTCGCCATACAGAGCTTACAAATCCTCGCAGTCGCGTCCGCGAGAGTCGCTGCTGCACTCGGTGCCATATACCCCAGCGGAAGTGTCTTGGGATGAACAGAGGGATCTACGTCTGCTTCCTCCGCTTCCCGAGCCTGAGCGCCTGCCGACGTACACTCGGATTTCGAAGACAACGGATAAGTCTAGGGTTATGCCGATGTGGTTTGAGGGGTTTAGTGCTGTAAGTCTTTTTTTCACCCTTCTCTTTCCAGCCCATCTCTTTCCCCTTCCCCCTTCCCTACTACCTCGACCGTAACTAACCCAACCTGCCCCCAACAGCAAGAATGGTTCCTAATCGAGCCCGCCGCCAACCTCTTCTACCGCCGCATCCGACACCACTGGCACCCCTCCCTGCCTCAATGGCCGCCCTACATCATCGGTCCCACCCCCTTAATCATGGAACTCTCTCAAATCGGCAAGGATGGACTCGCCGGCGAAATCAACATCCTTCTGCACTGCGAGCGGTACTCGCCCCCCGGATTCCTGCCGTGCCAGCAACTTCGATCCTTCACCAAATTCATCCGCGACTGCCTGGCCCTGCAAAACATCCGCGGCATCACGGTGCCCGACTTCCAGACTGTGCACGACTGCAAAACCTGGCTTGAGACAGTCACCAAGAACGGGAGGATGCTCTCCTTTATGGCGCTGCACTGCCATGTCGAGCGCCTGCGGTCTGGTGTCTCGCCGGGGACGCATGAGTTCCTGGATGCCATCAGAGATATGGGGTGTCAACTGGGCTGGAACGAAAAGGTTTATTTCTCAAAGACTTCGGTGTTGCAGGAATTCAAACATGTGGCAAGGTACGACTCGTCGTCGACGCCGTTTACTAGTCTGAGAGGGGACCCGAATCAACAGAATCTCGTCAATCCGGGCCAACACTTCGGCTACGGCCAAGGCAAGAGTACGGATTACTGTATTGCGCTGAGGGCCAATCACCCGTACTTGAACATCAGGGTGACGCTGGCGGCGTTGAATACCCTCAGCTTCGAGTGGCCGCAGTGGGTGGGCCCTCCGGACGCTTGGGTCAAGAGCTGGGATCCTTGCGATGAGGAGGTGGTGGGGCCACAGAGAAGGGTACGTCTTGCCGAGATCAGGCTCAGGAGAAAGGATTTGTACGATGAATACGTGGCCTTGAAGGGACGGGTCGACGGGTGGTTTGAGAATCACCCGGAGCCGCCGAGGACTGCGCTTGTTGCGGGAGGCATGGGGTCGAGGACTTGCACTTGTCGTCATTGCCATTATGTAACCTGTCATCAGAATCACCATGGTGATCAGAGTGAGTGTGAGTGTGATGATGAAACGCCCAGTTCATCGGGTAACTCTTCTTCGAAGAGGACTAGGTCGGTTTTTGATGGACTTCAGCCATTTCCTAGACCGAGACCCCTGCCGGAACCGCCCAGGCTGGGATTCAGTAGCCTGGCAGATGCGGATGGAGAGAGTATCTTGACAAAAGAGGAACTGGCAAGTGTGCGTCGGGCCGAAAGAATGGTGGACAAGTTGGACAGGAACATTGACAAGGGCCTCTTGGCTTTGAACCCTCCCAAACGGCGAAAGACCGGGGCCTCTGCGGAACAGGCTGAGGCAACGAATGCCGAGGCGAAGAATGTTGACGAGAAGGTCGCAGAGCCTGACACGAGAACCGATGCTCAGAAGGAAAGGCAGCGCCGAAGGAACAGAAAGAAAAAGGAACAAGAAAAGGAGGCCAAGAAGAAGAAGACCGCCAGGACCGAAGTGGTCGCCGAATCGAAGGCCCAGATCTTTGAATCCCTCAAGACCGGCGGATTTAACCGAGAGGCAATCAAGGATGTGCTCAACGAGACCATGGCAAAGATTGGGCCGAAGTCAGGTGCTCCCGAGGATGAGTCCAGAGGTCAGGTCCTTGCGAATAAGTACGGTCTGAGCCCAGAGGAGGAGGCTCGCTTTCGAGATTCGCTGAAGCCTCATTATGCCGAACATCTCAGGCGTAAAGAGGCAGGTGAGAGCACCAAACTTTTTGGAAATTTTGAGATCTCGGTCGATATTTCCGAAGAGGACTTCTTCGAGGCCTTCCTCAATAATGTCGTCGTTGTCGAGACAAACGACAAGGATGGTTTTGCGAATGATTGGAAACCTGATGATGCAGAAGAGGGTACTCAAAGTCAAGAGGCCTTGTGCGTTCCCGAAGAGGCACATCAAGATGCTCTTGACAATCAGCTTGGACACGCTAGCACCGAGCACTCATCTGTCAAGGAGCAGGAAGCGCCTGCAGAAGCAGTCAAGCCTCAGCCGAAAGACGTTCACTCAACAGCAGGCCCTTCCACACACGATGTTCCGGATCACGATACCTCCGACGTTGCTCAACCAAAGGAACTGGACGACATCGCCTCAGCAGATGTCTCACAGCCTGCTGCAGAGCCATCCACCGGTCCCGAAGCCGCTCCCACTGTCCCCCCCACTGATATTCCCGCTTCTCCGCGTGACACACCCAGCCATGAAGACACCTCCACCCCCAACCCGCCTCCCCTCGACAAATCCAAAGAAGCGACCAAAGCGAAGAAAGAGCGACGCAAGCTCCGCAAGCGTCTCGACCGCGAAAACGAAGAAGCCCGTCTCCGCGAACAAGCTGTCGCGCGCGAAGAATTCCGTCGCCAAGCCGAAGCCCGCCATCAAGCCGAACTCGACCGGAAAGTAGCCGAAGCCCAAAGGAAGCTCGACGAAGAGAAAGCTCGGCGGTTGGAGCAGCATCAGAAGGAGGAAGCGGCTCGGTTGCAACGGGTCAAGGAAGAGGAGGTCCGTTTGGAAAAAGTCAAGGAGGAAGAGGCGAAGAAGAGGGAGGAAGAAGAGGTGAGGAAGAGGGAGGAGGAGCAACGGTTGGCTGAAGAGGAGAAGAAGAGGCAAGAGGAGGAGTTGAGGAAAGAGGAGGAACGGATTGCTGAGGAGAAGAAAAGGAAGTTTGAGGAGGAGGCTAGGCTGCAAGCGGAGAAGGAGTGGTATGCTATGCAGGAGCAGAAGAAGTTAGAGGAGGCTAGGCGGCTCGCGCTGGAGGCTAAGCAGAAGGCCGAACAGGAAGCCAGGCAAAAGGCTGAACTGGAAGCTATACGGCTGGCTGAAGTGGAGGCCAAACGTAAAGCTGAAGAAGAGCGGAAAGCTGAGCAGAAGCGGAAGGCTGCCGAGGCGAAGACGGCGGCCGAAGAAGCAAAGAAAAAGGCGGAGGAAGCTCGACAAAAGGCCGATGAGGACGCCAGGCGTAAGAAAGACGAGGAAGCTAAGCGCAAGGCCGGAGAGAAGGAACGCCAAGCTGAAGCGAAGCGACTCGCCGAGGAGAAGCGAGAAGCCGAAGCTGCTCGCCAGGCTGAAGCTAAGTGTCTTGCCGAAGAGAGAAAAAAGGCCGAAGCCAAACGAAAGGCCGAAGAACAGCAGCAAGCGGAGCTCAAGCAACAGGTCGAATTAGAACGCCTTGCCGAGGAGAAGCGGAAAGCGGACGAGGAGAAACGGAAAGCTGATGAGGAGAAACGGAGAGCCGACGAGGCCGCTCGACAAGCTGAGGCCGCTKTTCAGGCCGAACTTCAACGTCAAGCCGATGAAGCCGAACGRAAAGCCCATGAAGCCGCACAAAAAGCTAAAGCCGCTGTTCAGGCCGAACTTCAACGTCAAGCCGAGCTCAAACGTCAGTCCGACGAGAAACTGGCCGCCGAAGCTAAACTCAAAGCCGAAGCCGAAGCTCAAGCAGCAGCGGAAGCCAAGCGCGAAGCCGACCTCGCCAAACGGCAGCAAGCGGAATAGGAATCCAAGCGCCGGGCAGAGGATGCCAAGAAGCGCAAAGCCGCGGAAGCTAAGAAACGCGCGGCCGAGGCAAAGAAGAAGGCTGTTGAGGAAGTTGAGCGTCGTCGTCAGGCTGATTTGGAGGCTGCTGCTCATCGAACCAAGGAGGAAGAGCAACGCCGGTTGAGGGAGGGGGCTGAGCGGTTGAAGAGGGAAGCTCAGGCTGTGAGGAAGGCGGAAGAGGAAGCCATTCGTAGGGCGATGGAGGAGGCGAGAATTAGGCGTGAGGAGGAGGCTAGGATTCGGCGTGAGAAGGAGGAGGTTGAGCGGATGAAGGAGGTAGAGGAAGCTAGGGAGAGGGCTCAAAGGGAAGGGGCCAGGAAGAAAGCTGCTGAAGAGGTCAAGCGCCGGAAGAAATCTCAACGTAAGGCAGAGGCAGAAGCCAAGCAGAAGGCCGAGGCTGAAGCTGCCAGACTCAAAGCTGAAGGGGAGGCAAAGCTTCGAGAGATGTTGGGCATTCAACAGGTTGACGACTCCCTTACCCTTGCTGAGCAGGAAGCCACTCTCTTTCACGAACGGCAGATCCTCCTCCAAGAAGCCTGGCACCAGATCGACGAATCCCTCCTTCTCTCACAGCAGGCGCATAACACGCTTTTCCGCGCTCAACACCACAACTCGGAAGCCTTCCGCCAACTCGAAGAAGCCGACCTTCTTCTCTCGTTCTCGCAGGACGTCTCACAAGACTGTCAAATCCCCCAAGATGCTCCAAGTCTGATTTCCGCCCGTCATCACTTCGATGAAGCCCTTCACCAAGCTCGAGAAGGATACCGTCTCCTACAAGAAGCATGGGACTACCACGACTCTTCAGCGCGCACCGCCGAGGAAGGCCATCGCTTGTTAGTAGAAGTCGGTCATGAGGGCGAGCACGCTCGGTCAACGGAGGAGTACTCTCTCGTCGAGGCACGCCATCACAATAACGAGGCACTCCGAAAGGCAGAGGAGGGTCGTCGTGTTCTCGAGGAGGCTTTTTCGAGGATGGGAATTCCCCTACAGCAGTTCGAGAAGCATCTCAACAGTCCTGATGCCAATGTCGAGGATCACAACACCAGCCTTGAGCAGAACGAGACTATCCTCATCACCATCCCTCCCACCACTCACCACCGGCTGTCCGACCCAGAAGCAGAAACGGAGGAGACCGAGACCTTATCCTCCAGCTTCGACTCCATGTCCACCACCACAAGCGGTGACCACTCAGACACCCCGACAGACGACCGTCCCTACGAAAAGCGTCTAGCCGCCTTCATCAACGATCAACTCCTCACCTATGGCGTTTGGGACCCGGAGTCGTTTTATGTTCGGTATGACCCGCGCAACCCAAGCGGTCCGCGGGCGCATGAGATGCCAGTGGCGAGTGAGAGAGGGAGCCATGGCGATGCTGCCGGAAGCGACGTAAGGGGCGTGAGGGAGGCGTGGTAGTGAGGCAGAGGTATTGTAGTTGGCGATATTGAATGTTTCAGCTTCAGGGTACAGCTTCCATGACCAGCATGTCGGAGTATACAGGTAGATGACTTGGAGGTAACGTGATAGCGAATATCTCGGCGTTCATTGTATTGAGAGAGTGGGTTGGATCAATGGCATCAGATAACGAGCAGAATTGCAGAGTTGTAGAGATGTAACCGAGGGTGACATTCGCCGTTTCAGAGCACTGCAGATTTTCGGAGGTGAAGCCGGCGAGCGTTGCATCGTGTGAATGGTGATAATGGTGATGGGCATTCAAACTGCTCGCAAAACTCCACGGTAGCAATGACTTTGTTTGTTCAGTCTTAATGTTCCGTAAACGAGGTCGATGACATCAACAAACACACAAAAAGACGAAAGATGGACCAGGTGTATCAATGCTGGGCGATCTGTTGGGCACTCGGTGGTGTCCGGTTTGGAGTCGAGTTTCATCATGTCCGGGAGGTATATCGCTGAGGTTCGTGGCGGGCATAGGCATCCAATGTTTGAGGATGATGGAGGGGGAAGAGGTCAGATAATGAGAGTTGCAAGAAGGGTAAAAGAGGTGATATTAAATTGTTAGTGCATGTTACTGAAAACACCCTGAACAACGGCCTGAAGAAAACGAGACAATCCAGACCGCAACAGGGAAGGCTCAGCTGTACGAAAAACGGGGAAAGCGGGGATCTGTCGACCGGTTGGAGTTGTAATTGGAGAGGCTTGGAGTGGGGGAGCATGGCGTGCATGGCCCTCGCCATGTAGTCAAGGGGGTGACAAAAAAAACCGTCCCCGCAAATCCATTTGCATCACTCCAAACACTGCCTTGGGCATTCCCCCTGTCACCATCACCATCATGACCATTTTTAAAGGCTTCCTTTTCAGAGTTGGATAACTCTACCGATTCAAGCCCAAATTTCAAGCCAAAATATTCATTCGGAAGTTCATTTCTCAGCCTATCTTTTGATACCACCTGCATCTTGCCATGGGTTTCCAATACCACGATACCCCAAGAACAAGCAAAGCCAAAAGTGCATATGCATATGCCCCACTCCAAAATGCGGGGACGGTTTTTTTTGTCACCCCCTTGGTATTGTAACGGCCAGTGATCAATCAGCCCTGCAAGGGTCCTGTCGTGATGGCTTCGCTTCAACGATTATGCACTGTAACTGGTGCACTGATTGCCTGCATTTGACCATCGGGTTTTCTTTTCGTTACAACGGTGTTCGCTTATTCGCCAATATCAAAAAGCCGAATACGTGTGACCACCACCAATAAGATAGCGGAGACATGTCCGATGGGGTATCCATAAAGGGTCCGGTTCTACCTTTTTTCTTCTTCCTTCGATTTCTTCTCATCCGGCTACTGAACCCCGAAAAGAGTCTAACAGGTTAATATCCCCGTCTCCCGGTCGTCAGGTGGAGTGACCCAATCCCTCAATCTCCAGCCTGACGAACCGCAACTCTCCCCGAGACCAAGAAGGAGGAATCGACTGAAATTCGGGGTCCCTGAGACTTGGCGAGAAAGGTGGAAAAAAGCGCCAAGGTTGTAAGCGGAATAATCGACACCCACATCCTTCGATTCGACCAGTCCCTCTCCTCCTTCCCCCAACGGCATTTGGAAACCACAAACAAGATATATGGGATTCATCTCCCCTTTTCCATCTTGACTCACACCACTAATCAACAACTCCTCTCTTCGACACTTTGACATCCTCAGTAACCCATCCCCATATCAGTCACACACACCCTCTCAACAAACAAACCACCAACCATGTGCCGCCAAATCGTCTTCTCCGGCACCTGCCCCCAATGCACTCACCACTTCATCTGGCAAGACCTCTCTCAAGAGCTCTCCTGCCTCGAAGCCAAGAACACGGGCGTATTCGGCCAATGCGCCTTCGGCGTGCAAATCGAGGAGCACCAATTCGACCAAGAATGCGAGCCCTGCGCCGCCGACAACGAGAGGGATGAAGGGTACTGCGCTGATGGTATGGATGAGCTTGTCCCTCCAGGAGAGCTGATCTCTACGACTAAATCACTGGCTGCCGGAAAGAAACACGCTGACGCGGACGGAGAACAACAACAAGGAGACGGGAGCAAGAGAAAGAAGCAGAGAGTTGCGTGAGTTGCAGTGCCGGGGGGTGATTTGATGAGATCATGAAGAAGCCTCGCTCTCAAAGACTTTTTTTTTTACTATTGGGACGAGATATGGATGGAGACAGCACAAGCACGGCGAGAGTCACCGCGAGAGGGGAAGCGACGAAGCTGCGACGAAGTTGTACCGGAGGGTGAACAACAACGATGCGTAACTCCAAAAACTCCGAAGGTTCGTTATCCCGGACCGGATCGAAAAATGTCCGCACCGGAATTTCGAGGATCAGCACATCGCATCACATCATCCGTCACCGGTCGTGTATTTGGTACAGTTTGGATTTGCGATGATTTGCGCCATTCGCACCCCCCACGTCTCTCCCCGCCTACCCGCCCTTCTCCGCGCGAATGCCGCCGCGCCGGAGTTTCGGGCCGATAGCCGATGATCATTGGGTCGACTTGGACTGTTGAGCTTTTCGATATCGTCAGTCCAACGCATGCTTTGCAACGGCATGCGAAGGAAACGACTCATCTGGCATCAGTGACTCTGGTTTACTCATCGACGTCGTCAGCGATCCAGGACTCCATGGCCGCAGTCATGCGCTTCTCAACCCGTCCGTCATTCGGTTTATCAAAGCAACACAGCGCAGTGCAGCGGATAGATAACCTGTGCGCCAAGGACCTAGCTTGACCCGCCTCGAATCAATCTTGCGATGGCTCGGAGGGGCATGAAAGACTCATCAAGGCTGGGCCGCAGCTTTGCCCCTAGGAAGCGGGCCGAGAGAGCGATGAAAGGAGGCAAACAAATGGTCAAACTGAGGCACCATGGCATCAATAGGTACCTACCTATCACCATCAACAGAAAGCAACAACGGAGGGCAACGGCCAAAGCGACGAAAACGCAAGAAGTGCGCAAATAATCGGGTTCGTTGTCTAAAAGAGAGAGGGGCACGGGTCGTTTGGGCACTGTCCGGTTTAGTCCGTTTGATGTATTCCCAAATCCACGTGGGCCGGTTCACGATACGATACCAAATCACGTCCAACGCATTCGAACGTAGTCGAACACGAAGACATGCAGGCAGTCATTGCTATGCTGGCATGGATGAGGACGGGAGGAAGGGAGCCGACGCGGCAGGATCGAGGTGCAGAAAGGCAGATGGATGCCGACAGGAAAGCTGATAATGGCATAGGAATGGTTAAACCGAACCAGACCAAGGGCTAGGAAGAGGATCAGAGAATATATATGCTGATCGTGGTCTGGATATGGAGTATGCGGCGGATACGCATTTTCTGTACCAGCGTTTTTGCTCGTTGATGATACCCCTAGTTTATGTTGTTGTTATGGAATTGCACATTGCACAAGTAAATGCGGCGGTGTATTACGCAAGACTTTTGTTCAGATCTTTTATGAAGTGCTTTGCAGTAATCTACCATCTATTTTCTTGATCTTCAAGCCATTATCAGGTACCGAAAGACCGTGAATCCAAGGGGGGTATCTTTCAACGTCTACTTCCAACTTGCCTTCTTGTTTTCTTTCCTGGCCCACCCAACCTCTCGTCTCCCGCTCTAACACCCATATACCTTTCCATCTACCCACCTCCTCACCCGCCCATGCGCTCGTCCTCGCGACCACCACCGTCCCGTCCAACCCACCCCAATCCCCCTCACCCCCCAGCCTCATCTCCAACCCTCACCATCCCAAAACCCCTTCACAACCCCCCAGTACCTCTCCGCATTCCCCCCTCCCCTCGCATGCCCCACATGTCCCGTCCCCGCAAACTTCTCCCCCCTAACCTTCACCCCCCTCTGTCTCGCCTCAGCCATATGCGCTTCCACATCCCTCCAACCCACCAACTCATCCTCCTCACTATAAATATACATCCTCCCCTTTTCCCTTTCCGCCCTCCCCTTGCCAGGAGTAGTATCATTCTGCTCCCTTGCTAATCTCCCCAAAAGAGATTCGAGGAAGCGTAAACGGAGGAGAAGGGAGAGGAAATTACTGGTCCAGAGGAGGGAGACCCACAAGTGAAGGAGGGAGGATATAATAAGGCGGCGGAGGGTGGAAGGAGAAAAGAGCCAGAGGGGATATGGGGACCGGGATGCTGGTGGGAGTAAAACGTGCGAGAGGGCGAGGTAGATAGGGAAGTAAGCCATTTGTCCTGGCGCAGAGTCGAAGATTGTTAAGTGGGTGGGAAGGCGGAGGCGGAGGGAGGATTGGGACTGGAGGTAGTGGTGCAACGAAAGAAGTTGGGCGGATCCGCCGTTGGAGAAGAGGTGGATTAGGAGTTCGGGGTCTTTTTCCTTGGTGCTGTCGTTGGCTGCTGATGTTGATGTCGATGAAGTAAGCGTCGTGCTGGACTCTCCTTCCACACTGCCAAAACTGTCGGAACCCTGTTGGAGCATATCGGAACCGAAAATCTCTCGCAAAACGGGTACCACCCCCTCCATCTCCGGCCATGCGCTCTTGGGCTTAAAGACGTGCTTCATCTCCGATTTGATGAGCAGGATCGGCGTGCTGGGGAATAAAGCCTGGTAGGGCGTGATGTACTTGGCGATGTGAGGGTCACGGGCACCCATCCAGGAGCAGAGGAGGATGAGTTTTGGTGGGGGGCGCTTCCCGGTTGTGGCTGTTGTGGTTGTTGGAGACAACGTGGTGGAGGGCCGGTAGAGGTAGACGTGTTGAGAGAGGCGGGTCATGAAGGAGAGGGGGGAGGAGTCTTTGGTGACTGCTTTGGCGGTGGATGCCATTTTGTCGAAGGGTTGGCTCCTTTGGGAGCGAATCCGGTGTGTTGTGTTGTGTTGTTTGGTGAGAGGAAAGATGGGAAGTTGTTGACGTTGAAATGTTGCTTGGTGGATGCGGAAATGGTGGAACGGGGTGACCCGGTGGAACCCACTGAAAGTTGCGGGGGTCGTACTGCACTAACAACTACATGCCAAGCCCAAACCCCAACCTTCAGCGCGGGACGGGAGAGAGCCAGGCGGCCTGACCCTCTTCCATTTCCACGTCCACGATTCACCACGGCATTTCCGAGGTCATCACACGGGCAAGACACTCGGCCAGCATTCAGTCAACCCAGCTTGCCACGGAAATCAAATCCTTCCGTCAAATTTGTTGCGAACCGAATTATGGTACGATGTGTCAATTTACCGGACTTCTCACTCGTAATCCTCATGTGTACCTCTCATCCGCTCGTGCCTGGCCCGGCCGGAATGAGCGCCGAACTTTCCGAAAACAGCGGGGTCACAAACCAGGCCCAGCACCGGCGGCGCCACGGACTAGAGCCCGGAATACACGCCGCTATGTCTCATTTACTTCACTATTGGCACGAGAACTTGATTACTACGTCAGCACAACGATCACTTCACTTTTGAGCATCAGGAAACATACAAGTGTGTTAGTGATTAACGCCGCTAGCTGGTTTCAATCCAAGCTACAATCTATATGCCATCCTTTTCCCAAGCTCCTGAATGCGCAAACACCCCAAATCTCTCATTCGTAGAGTCCTCGAATCCTCCTCATCCTCCGCCCTCCTTCTGCGCCCTTTATCATCTGCAGAATGAAGTGTTTTGCCTTCCCGACGGGACTGGATTTCTATGGTATCATGGTAAACGACAACGACGGTGAACGAGCAGAACTGTAGATGGAGTGAGGGGTCTTCCGAGGACAGGCAGGAGTCGACCGACTCCATCTTAGCTCAGCTCACTGCCGAGACGACTCAGCAAGGCCAGGACCAGGGTTAGAAGCGCTACCACTACCACTACCCCCAGCCTCGGCCTCGGCCTCGGACCCACGATCAAGGCGGAGCTCACCCAGCCTCGCAGTCACTCCTCTCTCTGTCCCTACCACATCTTCTACTTGCTCGTCGTGCTGTATAGTATGATACGTAAAGGTATCCCGCTCAACGATGACGGTCTGGGCGTGGGCAGGCATTTGCGGCAGGCATTTGCAGCAGTAGCTGCTGCTCGGCATGGACGGGCTGTTGCTGTTGCTGACGATTTTGATCCTGTTGTCGCTGGCGAGCCATCATCAGAGCCCTGATTTCCGCCACGTGCTGAGCCCTTCGCTCCACCCGTCGGGCGGCGTGCCTGGTCTCCTCGGCCTGCTCCTCCGCCCATTGGATGCCAAGGAGGGCCAGCTGCTGCCTCTGCTCCTCCATCATGTCGGCCACGGACGACGGCCCCTCTCTCTCTCTCGGGGTAGGGCGTTGTTGCTGTCTGTTGTTCATGTTCAAATTGTGCCGTTCCACCCGTCTGCGGTGCAACTCCGCCTCGCGCGATCGGTGCCGCAGCTGTCTGCGGTACGAGTGTATGGAGGTGCTCGCCCCGTCGGGGGTGTTGAATGGGAGTCCGCCGAAGGTCATTGTGGGTTCGGTGGACTGGATGTACATGTGGTAAAAGGTTGGTAAAGGTGCTTGCTGTCTTTGAGGCACGAGGTGCGAGGGGGGTTGTTAGTTTGTGCTGTTGGTTAGTACAAGGTGCTTGACGATATGCCAAGAGGGGAGAAAAAGGTACGAGATACGTTAAAGGGGTATAAGGACGTGTGACTAGAAGAGTTGTTGGTGTTTTGTTTAGAAGAAAAGGCGTCCGAACTTGAGCGGCGTGTGTGGTTCGGCACACTGGAGGCATACGAGGGATTATGAGAAACAGAGAGAGGGGATGCGTCAAAGGGGTGCAAAAGCATGTGGGTGGGTAAATGGTTGGTGTTTTGTTTGGAGAAAAGAGCGTCCGAAAGTAAGTTAGGTACCATATATAGTTCAGAATGATGGAGGCATACGAGCGATAATAAAATATAAAAAAGGGAACTTACCACAGTTTGTTTGTAGGTGCTTCAAGCGTTAAGAATATTATGACGATAATTTGTCTACTAATTGCGCGAGCGAAGTGAGTTATATAATAATAGAATAAAGCACTGGAGTTGATAGTATGTGTGTGAAGAGGGAGAAAAGTTAATTACTCCGAGAGGTTCGGGTACCCGGTGGATATATCTCACTTGAATTCGAATCAGCTGTATGTAGAACCTTCTCCTCTTCTTTTTTTTCTCTCTGCTTGATTTTCCAAAATCTTGCTCCCTGTAAATGGAGCTCATGCAATGCCCGATTTTTTGGAATATCGGAGATAATAAGAAAATAATATTCCGCGCAGATATATGCAATGCTAGGTAACCTTCCAAGCAGTCGGATGCATGCTCCCTGCCTCCCCTTATTTTCCATTTGTGTTTTCTGGAATGCTACTTTCTCGACTGGAACTCCCGCTGATCTGACAACATATCTTTCTGCCAATTCCCAGTTTCGATCTGTATGTCTTATGTCCGATTAGGACGCCATACTGTAGATGCACATGATAAGGTACGTACCTACGCAGAATGGAGCTGGCAGAGGTTCCCTTTATGATTTTGCCACCTGCTCAGGCTGGGCCTCAAGACAAGTACGTAAACCAGAAGCTGGGTCCATAACTCTTCTTCACCAACATGGTACATGAGGAATTCCTTCTTTTCTCCGGACATGACCACCCACATCATCGAAGCAGCAGTTGATGTCGTCCGTAAGCCAGCATTTCTACTTCATCAGTGGGTGATCAGAGTCCTCCAAGTAATCCCAAACAAATCCGACATCAACGGAGTGGTTCCGGCCACAAGATTGATCTGATATCTCCCGATTCATACATCCATCTCTCTGCTTTATGAATTTCTAGCACAATGGTCTCCGGTGGACCTGTTGTCGATTCTGATTCCACAACTCTTTAGTCTAACTGACACGCTTTCCAATACCTGCATTTACAATGATAATGTCCGGCATACCAGATCAAGCACTGCAGCTCGACACAGCCAACCAGCTCCCTGGCGCTTAGCGGATATGGCAGACATAAAGGAAAATGCAGCTCGACTGGGCTCGCGGACATGCGTTCATTTCCTGGTACATACCGAGTAGCAAAGCAGCCAAATTTTGCAGCTCCGGTGCATTCATTGGAAATGTCCTGCAAGCGTCACATGCGTCTCGTGGTCAGGAAATTCGAGTACGGAGCAAGTCAGGAGCATGAACTTGTACCGCACCCGCCGAGATGGGAATTGACATGGGAATCATGAGACCAAGTGGCTTTTATGGCAGGGAAAATGCTTGCTTGGCAACTTGCTTGGTGGAAGAGGAAAAGGCGTGCCATGCCCAACCATTTTAAATACTCTGAGGATGGCTCCTGTCACAGATGGGAATCACAATCAACAACCACACTCAACAGCCACACCAGACATCAACCAAACGCATGACTTTGAACAAAGTGTTTGCTTTGCTATGTAACGCCTTCCAGTTTGCTCTTTGTTCCTCTAGTATACATATGTGCATGTCGTCTCGGACCGTCAGCGGTCCGTCATGAACCCATCCATCCAACCATTTGTCGGTGACGACCACCCCTTTTTTTGGTAAATCATCCACTCCGCTGATCCAAAGCCAAACTTCAGATCATCCATCATTTTGCTCTGTGCAAAAAGTGATGGGGGTTTTAGTTCTCATGTAAAACGTATGCAAATAAGGCATAAACAAGCTCGAAGAAGAGAAAAAGAAAAAAAAGACGACATGAGACATGTCGCTGATGGCTTGGTTTGTCTAGCTCACCATGTGTCCGGGTGGTAGATCCTCTCTTGAGCATGATTCTCATCATGATCATAAAGACATGAACGGCATGCTCGTGGCAGTCATGCAAAAATCGCAATGAGGTCTCCATGTATCCAAGGACAACAAAAGTCTGCAGTCCGTTCGTTGCTCCGGGTCTCATATCAAGCAGCCTGGCGGAGTGTGTATGCAACAGTCAAGCCTATTGGTGGATCGTATCATGAGGTTACCCAACCATTTGGACCGTTTGTCTTGCAGTGAGCCAACCACTGCAAGATGCATCTGCATTCGATCGCTTGGGAGTGGGTTCTTCAGTAGGTAGCCAGCCTTGTGCATCAGACAGAAGTGCATGCTAGATCGCAGAAATATGGAGCAACCCGGTCATGAAGATAGACGATGGATATGAACCGGGCCGAAGCGTTTGCCACGCGCTTGTAAGAGAGCCATCATGTCGTGAAATGTGCCGTAGGGAGTCGGCCACCCGAGATAGAGTCGTAATCGTACAATCATTGAACACAACTGGAGTTCGTCTTCTGCCAGTTATACGCTGAGATGCCGAGAAAAAGGTAAGCGTTCTCACTTTTTCCATATGGAATATGATGGTCGTCATGATCGAGACATCAACGCGCAGCATGGTCAACGAGACAAGCAGCAGCAAGTAGCAGTAGCGGCAATGTCAAAACGTGCCAGGAGACATGGGCGAGAATCAATGGCATGGCATGCGCATCATAAGTCCGGCATCATCATGGCGAAGTTTACGACGTGCCAGGGGCCTGGCCGGCAGCACCTTGACCCTGAGCAGCGGCAAGCTGGGACTGCCACCACAAAGCAACATAGTTGTCATAACCGCCGTCTGTTTGCGAGTTAGTGGGTGTCCAGGAGTATCAAGAAAGGAGGAACACATACACATGGCATAGGGATCACCTTGCGCACCGGCTCCAGCAGGAGCCGCGGCGTTACCTGCTGGCAAATTTTGTTGGGGAACACTGTTGTTGTTAGAAGGCTGACCATAGTTGGGGTTATCATAATCGCGATGCTGGCCGCGACGAGGAGGGGCACCGCCCGAACTCTTTTGCTTCTGTCGCCGTGTTAGTAAGTTGTTGCAAGTGAAGAAAGGGGGTTAATACGTACAGCCGCGTCGACCTTGTCTTCGATGGCACGCTTGGCACGGTTAATGGCCTCGCGGGTGCCAACCAAGCCAATCTCGCGCTCGGTCTCACCAGCACCAGACGATTGCGAAACGTTGATCTTGCAGCCGGTGGTGTTCTGCATCTCACGGATCGTCTCGCCGCCCTTGCCGATAATCATGCCAACGGCCTCAGAAGGGACGAAGATGGAATCGTTCTGCTTGTCGTATCCACCACCGCCGCCACCGCCGCCACCGCCCATGTTGTCGTTGCGGGGAGGACGGTTACCGCCAGGGTTGCTAGCGTTGCGGCTATCGCTATCGACGATTTCGAGGATCAACTCCTTAGCAGTCTTGGCTGCGGCGGGGGTACCAATAAGGTTCACAGGACGAAGGCCGTTAACGCTCTTGTTCTCTCCGACGATGTTGATGTGGCAACCGCTGCGCTCCTGCAAATCGCGGATGGTCTCTCCACCACGACCGATAATGAGACCGACAGTCCTGTCAGGAACCATAATCTGAAGGCTGTCCTCGCCCTCCTTGAGAGGAGGCGGGGCGGCAGAGCCACCACGGCCGGTGTCGCGGGGGGCAGGCCTGTCAGTTGGCGCGCTTCCCCTCATTCCACTGTCGCGAATGATGCGGTTGATCATTTCCTTTGCCTCCTCACGCTGGGCACGGGGACCGGTAATTTTGCATGGGCGGTATTGCTCAGTGGGGCTCGACGGGGGAACAAATTGAACTCTGCAGCGGCTCTCGCCTTCAACGCGACGGAGGTTCTCGCCTTGACGGCCAATGATAAGTCCAACGAGGCTAGACTCTATCTGGATGGTCTCGGTATCCCCTTCCTTGCCCCTAAGCGGTGAGCGATCGCGACCACCATGGCCTCCACGGGGGGAGAAACCTTGACGTCCACGGCCAGGAGAGAAGGAGCGTTCACGTCCGTAGTCACGCGACTGACCACCGTGGTGGCCATGATCACCGCCTCTTCTCTCATCGCGGTAGGGGTTGACGTTGTCGCGGTACGATTCGCGGCCGCGGGGGCTCCTAGAGCGAGCGCGCTGGTAGGGGCGGTTGTCGGGAGCACGAGAATCGTGGGGGCGCGAGTCGTGGGGAGGGTAGGGTCTAGCAGATTGTTCGTAGGGGACGAGACCGTTCTCAGCGGCCATGGCCCTGGCCTTGGCTACGGCATCCTGAATGTCAACGGTGCCGGAGTTGACGGGGCGCACCGCGCTCAGATCGATGCCTCCGCTCGCGGCAGGCGGAGGGTAGTATCCGGGGGCCTGCTGGTATTGGGGCTGTTGAGGGGGGTAGGCGGGTGGTTGCTGAGGAGGATGAGCATAGCCAGCCGGCGGCATAGGAGGCTGGGCCGGAGCTGGGAGGCCAGGTTGGCTCTGGGTAGGAGTCGAGGTAGCAGGACGCTGAGTAGCATCTTAGAAAATGGTCAGTACACTGTGAATCACGCGCGCGGCAGCAGGCTAGTTATGGGGGTAAAAGAGAGGGAGGCATACTTAGGAGCTGCAATATCGAGTTGATATCGGGTTGTTGAGGAGCCGCCATTGTGATTGCGATTTAGCTGCGGATGATGCGGCGATGTGCTTGGTGATACTGGTGGTGATGTTGGTGATGACGCAGGTCAAGACAAGCGGTGAAAATGCTGCTGGTCGGAAAGCAAGCGCGCAACAACAAAGAATGTCAAGCGACAAGCGGAAAAGATTGTTGAATGGATGATTGATTCTTGAGGTTGAGAAGAAGATGCGACTGGAGAGAGAGCGGCCGCCTGTCAAAATTTGGACCTGATCGAAAATCGAAGTCGGTCGGTCTCTGGAATAGAGAGCCAGATGCGAAAAAATAATAGCGGGGACTTGTGAAAAGTAAGCGGCAGGCGGAGAGAGACCTTGGCAGACCGCCCGGTCGCTTGAGTGTTGGTGTGCTGTGTTTTGCCCGTGGCACTGACGAACAGCCCGTGGTGGCAGGTGCGCGCTAGGATGGCAGTTTTTAGGGTCTGACCAGGGGCCTTGTACCTGAGATTTCAGTGGACTGTTCAGTTGCAGTGTTCAACGGCCCGGCAGGCAGACAGTCAAGTGGACAACAAGCCGGAGACAGACGGTGACAATACCAACCAAAAGCGATCAAGAGCCGACAATTTTTCAAGAGCGCACTTCACTCAACGGTTCGATACAACGACGCAGTGCAGTCAGAGCGATAATCGTACGTATCACGTCCGCGATGCGGATAGAGAGGCCTTTGGCGAGTGTAGCTGAGCAGCTGAAATCAGCCCAACGACCTGAAGTCTGACAGTCAAACAACTGAACGGTCACAGATCAGAGCAGAGAGCAGATCAGATCAGGTTGATTCAATAATTCACACGACAGTAGTTTTAGCGCGTGAACATGTTGAAGAAGGCAGAGATGGGGGAGGATGATGAAGGTTGTTGGGTTGTTGAAAAGGCGAGTGATGATGACAGATTGTTGGTTGCTGCGTGGAAGTTGAAGGAGTCAAAAGTCGGCTGTTCTCTTGTTTCGCTGAAGATGGAATGAATGACAAAGACCCTCTGAGCTCTGACCCTTTCTTACCTAGAGCTAGTGCCTGCCCGTGGAAAAGCAGCAGTTGCCGGCCGGGAACACCATCACCTGGCSGCCAGGTGCACAGCAGCTGTACCTGCATTAGACTGCACAATGCGAAATCTTTGGAAGCGTGTCGCTGCACGTGATGGCCCCAATCCTCAACGTCCCCTCTGGCACCCTCGACACTCGCGCGCAATGCTTCCAATCTGGTGTCCAAGAGGCTGCTGCGGTTTGCCTCCGTGGACGATTTGCATAATAAGCCCTATCGAATCCTTTTATTCCTGCCTCTTTTCCACTAGACATAGGCCTGCCCGTGAGGACTGCTGCAGAACGACATCGGATCCCTCTCCTGTTTACAAACCTCGAGACAGCCTTGAAGAGAAAGCTCAGGACATCCTGGGAGCGAATGGTCATCCACCCATTTGTCCCTAAGTCTTCGACAGAAGCAGGTTTCATTCTTGGGGCTGTTGTTACACGGCTATGCAAGACTCCATGATTACTACCTACTCTCTGCACATAATCCTCTTAGCTTGTTCACTGATCATACTCAGAACTTAATTCTTTTGAAGAAAGCGTTCCATACTCACGAGCTACGAGAACTCTCTCGATGGTTTCTGCACAAAGTTGCTCACAAAGCATCATCTCTCCAGACTCATCCCATTACCAGAACGAGGAGAACCCGAAGCACCCAAACGGCAGCTGGGGAATTGCAAGCTCGCACAAGAGTCACCAAGTGGGAAACACTCATTTACATGTAACCCCATGCATACGGATGCAAGATCAAGCAGACGACAAGGTTCCTTGTCTGTCTCACCCCGCTCACCTCTCGACCGTATCACAATCTACCTGTGTCAAGGTCCGGTCATCATCACGGCCGGCCACCGTGGACAAACCAGGGTACATCGAGGGACGAGTTACAGTAAACAGTAACATGAGGAAATTGGCTCTTTACTGAGCTGCTGCTAGAAGCTTTCCAGATCAATCACGGCGAGACAACTTCACAATTCCGAGATGATTGTGGAATTGGCTTGGGCTTTATATATCACGCGGCTGTCCTTCATCTCCAGTCGCGGCGCCACCACATCTGCATCTGTCAAAAAGCTGTCGTGCTTGACAACGGAACCGGAGAAAACTGCCAATCCCTCGAATCTGACTCCTCGCTGACCACGCACAACCCCCCCCCCCCCCCCCCCCCCCCCCCCCCAAAACAGATTTTGCGGCCGTTTCGTCGAACCACCGTATGCAGGCACCCATGCCAGGGCCCGTCACCCATGCCGACTTGACCGTTGCCAAGAACAACGTCCCAGTGGACAATGACTTCATTGTTCCCTTTCAGATCTTTCTTGAACGAGCTTGAAGAGATCTGAGTGGGGGGTAAACGAACTTTATGTGGACAGCAAGGTACTGTGCATTGTGATGTTTGTGGTGCCAAGACCCAAAATACACGCAAAATCTTCTCGCAACTGGCAGAGCGGACTGACGACCCGAATACCGTCGTCCGTCTCTCGGTGTACGATCCGAGAGAAACGTTTCATGTGTTTGTGGCGACGAGACAACACTCGCGACTGACTGTTTGTCGTCGGGGGTTCAAGATGCCGAGACACTCAATGGAAATAACAAGAGAAGCAGACATGACCTCTCGGTGGCTTCTGCCAGATTGCTGAACTTCGTATCAAGCTTGGTGCGACCACCTATACAAGCACAATCCTTCAATCCTTCATTATGGAGATCATTAACATGTCCGAAGATACAACACAGTTTACGGGTTCTCCGCCTCGGAGGATCTACGGATCCCGGCTGCGGATGCTTCTTTCCTTGCAAACACCTACCGAGCAAGGTCTCGAGAACACGGCGTTGCAGTGCTTTCTGATATCTGAGACAGAGGAACCTGTGTCAGGTCATCCTGGAGCTGTCCGTTCTCACTTTCCCTAGGATACCAGCATGTTTCTAATTAAGACATACGAACGCTTGCGGGTCAGACTTCTTTTTCTCAACACTCGAAAACACAGCATCACCGGCATCATCGTTGTGACTTATGGCCTAAGCTCAAATATCTCCGTGTACCAAACTTCCACCATATTTCTACCTCAAAATTGACCTTCATTAGCATTCATCACTTTCACTTCTCTCTTGTCGTCACCACCTTCTACGCAAACACTCATAAACTTTTGTTTGTTTACCCGTCAGGTCCGCCGAGTGTTGCAGTCACACAGTCCTTCATTTGGCAAGCTGACTGACTGAGCTACTCAACTCACGGCACCTTGCTTCTCAACGTCCTGTTCCGCTTGTTCACAGTTGCACCACCGAGGGCCAAGGACCGGACACGACTGGGCAGGGCAGCACCGCAGACGTCAAACATATCACCGGCCGGTCTTTGTTTTCTTTCCCCTGGAAGCAAAATCCGGAGTTGAGCTGCCCCTTATCTTTGTGGTCGCCCCAGGACAACATCCACTCGTTTCTTGTTTCTCTTCCCTCTTTTCCAAACCAACTGGCACAGTCCCTCCTTTTTCTCCCTTTATTCCAACTCCAGTTTCTTCATTCTTTCTCTCTCTGTCTGTCCGGCATCTCTCTGTCTGTCTCTGGACAACAGGCCCCCAAAAAACCGGCAACATGTTACCCACTCTACCTCTAGGCACCTTCGCCTACGGCCTCCTCTACAGCCTCCCAACCTTCACCCTCCTCGTCCACGCCGCGGCCTCCATAAACCTCACCCCCACCGAGCGCTACCTCCAAGACTCGGCCCCCAAGCTCCCAGGAATCAAATACACCGTCCCCAAGCCCGTCCTCGGCTCGCATCCCAACACCCGCAAGCTCGACATCGCTCACTCCTTTCAAACCCTCCAAGGCGTCTCCTCACACTCCTCCACCGGCTCCAGCAGCAACGCCCCGCGCGCCGCCGTGGTGAACCGCCGCTCAGCCGCCTCCATCCTCGGCCAACACCAACGCCGTCTGCGCCAAAACTCCCTCCGTACCCACGGTGGCGACCATGGCCATGGCAGTGGCGATGAGGGGGAAGACGAAGAGGGATCCGCCTACGGCTACGAAAACGTCACAGTGACCACCGCCTTCGGTACCCAATACGCCGCCGAAGTGCACTGGAACTCGGTCCCCCTTTTGCTGTTGCTCGACACAGGCTCCTCCGACACCTGGGCCATCACCCACAACTTTTCCTGCTTAGATTACCTCGGCAATGACGTGCCTCAAGAAACTTGCGGTTTCGGCCCCGCCTACACCCTCCCTCCTCCCGCTCACACCACTCCCACTCCAATCCCTGGTACCAATGGCACCAACTCCTCTACGTCTCATCCATCTCCCCAGCCACCACCACCAAAGGAAGAAGACCTCTGGAAACCCTACGGCCCTACGGACCCCCAGACGCACATGTTCATCCAATACGGCGACGGGGAGATCGTCACGGGCCCGATGGGGTTCGCGGATATCACTGTGGGAAACATTACTGTCAAGAAACAGCAGGTGGCGTTGGCGGAGAAGACGTTTTGGTTTGGGAATAATTTGACGAGTGGGTTGATGGGGCTGGCGTTCCCGAGTTTGACGAATGCTTATTTGGGGGGGATACCTGGGTCAGGGTCTGGGTCTGGTTCTGGTTCGGGATCAGGAGAGGGAGGGGAAGGTGGTGAAGGAGGTGAAGGAGGAGAAGGCGAGGGGGGTGGTGATGGAAGTGGAGGACTAGGCGGCGGCGAAGGTCATGAATCCTACAACCAGCTGTACTACCCGCCGTTGTTCACGAGCATGGTCAACCAGGGCTCGGTGCCGCCGCTGTTCAGTATGACGATCGATCGGAATGCTAGCTCGGGATTGCTGGCTTGGGGCGGGCTGCCGCCTGCTAAGGGGCTGGAGAAGGGGAAGGATGTGGAGTTGGATATGATCATTGTGAGTACACTACCTACACATGGGGTGCTGGCATGCCCAAGTCAGAGAAGGGAAACGAAGGGAAAAGATTGGTGGGGAAGTCGATAACTGACTAAAGGATAACACACAGACAAACCTAATCGACGTCCCCGAAACCGCCTACGATTACTCCTTCTATACCGTCATCCCCGACGGATGGCAGTTCGGGGCAAACACCAACACGAGAAAATTCCCTTATATCGTCGACAGCGGAACTACCCTCTGCTACCTCCCATCCGGTACGTTCCCCCTCTGGCCTTTAACTTCCTCCTACATTTCTGTCGCTTTTTTCCCCCATATTCGCTTTCGCGTTTCTACTTCCTGCTCTTTCCTTTCCTCCCCTCCACCCACTTTTGCTCCCCTTCTCCCCTTTCGCCCTCTTTTATCTTCTCTTGTCTCTTTACCCCCTTTTACCACCTCCCTTCATATGTCTCCCCCAGGTTCACTAACGCTTCAAAACAACAACAACAACAACAGCCGAAGCCCAACAAATCAACACAGCATTCAACCCCCCCGCCATCTACCTCTGGATGTACGGCGCCTACTTCACCTCGTGCGACGCCATCGTCCCGCGCGTCGGCGTCATTTTGGGAGGGAAAACCTTCTACATCAACCCCGTCGACCTGATTAACCAGGACATGGTCGATCCGTTGACGGGGCTGTGCATGACGGCGATTGCGGATGGGGGTGCGGGACCGTATATTTTGGGGGATGTGTTTATGCAGAATGCGTTGACTGTTTTCGATGTGGGGAGGGGGAAGATGAGGTTTTTGGGGAGGGAGTTTTATTGAGCTGTGTGTGGAAGGGAAGGGAAGGGAAGGGGGTTAAGAGATTGGTCAACAGGGGAGCAGCAACAAAAGAATCAAGAGTGAGGTTGATTTGGATGGATAAGATAGGGAGGTGGTATCAAAAATGTTGGTTAGTCAGTCTCTTGTCTCATGAGTTGTCATTAGGGTAGTCAGGAAAGTCAGGTCAGGTCAGGTCCATTGGGGCTACAGATAGATAGATGGTGTCAGAAATAGTAGACTGTCTTCAGTTGTCTTGAAGTTCGTTTTTAGAGGTTGTTGGCAGTGATGAAGCTGTATACATACGTTCCCAAGCTGACCAAGATACCTAATAACTTTGTATCTTCAGCCTTGGTATGGACTGACACCCAGTAGTATCTCCATGCTTTCCACCTGCCAGATCAGCCGTTAGCAATGGTCCCTTCAATGCCATGGCAAACGAAAAATACCTTTGCTCAGATGAAGGTAGCTACTCCATGTTACTATCCTAGAGGGAAAACATGCTGCCATCAAAGACAAGGCCCCAACCAGGTAACAGCAACGGCACAGCTTGCACGATATCACAAAAACCCAGTAAACAGAACAATGAAGTAATAATTAATTGTTGATTTGAGCCCCTCCAGTTTTACTTTTCAACCAAAAACGCCTTGGCAGCTTGCGAACATCAAGAAACAGCAAGTAGCAACACAAAAGAAAACACCACTATGCTCCACACCGAATGCCCGATGGATATCTAAGAGAACATTGACAAATCATCCCCTTCGTACTTCTAACCAACAATACGTACGAACACCAAATCCCGCCCCGCTTAGTGACGGTTCTGCTTCGGCTGGCTACCATACGCTCTCCTGCTCGTTTGCTTCTTGTCGCGCGACATGCTGGAGGCCAGGGTGATGTCTACCCTGGGAGGAGTGGAGAAGCCGAAGGACTGTTTTTGGTATGTTAGTGAGTGTTCTGCTGTGGAGAAAAAAAGGAGAGAAGAGGAAACATACCTTGGCCACCTTGACCAAGTCAAGCTTATGGATATCAAACACCGAACGCAAACTGTGCGAAGCATAGGCGTGGAGATACGACCTGTAACCATCTTTGGCGCTCTGGTTGAGGTAGTAGTTCTGGCCGATCAGCTTCTCAAGCTGGCTCTGCACGTTCAAGATCTTGCTCTTGGGGAAGTCATATTCCACCACGGGGACCTTGGCGGCCTTGAGATGGGCAAGGAAACCCATCTCGTTAGGCTGGAGGAAGAGCAGCGAACGGCCCTTGGTGTTGTTACCACGCGCGGTACGACCGACACGGTGAATGTAGTCGCGCGGGTCATCAGGAGGATCGAACTGGACGATCCAGTCAACGGCGGGGATGTCGAGACCACGAGCGGCAACGTCCGTGCAGATGAGGGTACCCTGCTTGGCGTTGCAGAATTCGAAGAAGGTGTTTGTGCGCTTCTGCTGCTTCTGCTTGCCGTGGAGATCGAGAACCTGGAGATCGATGTACTGGAGAAGTTCGGAGTAGTACTTGACGGAGTTGCAAGACGAGAAGAAGACAATGACCTTCTTCTTCTGCATCTTCTTGAGGAAGGAGAAGAGGAGCAGGAAGCGCTTGTCGGCATCAACAACGACGTAGCCCTGGTCCAGACCCTCGACTGTGCTGAACTGCTTCTCCTCGTCGACGTTCACGTACAGGGGACCGGGACGGAGCGAGATACGGGCGAGATCCTCGACCTTGGTGGTTTGTGTGGCGGAGAAGAGCATGGTCTGACGGTCTTCCTTGGGCAAGATCTTGATGATCTGGCGCATTTCGTCCTCGAAACCAATCTCGAGAATACGGTCGGCCTCGTCGATGATGAGCGATCGCATGTTCTTGAAGACGAAGGGGGTGTTTTGCAGGTGATCGAGCAGACGACCGGGAGTGGCGATGAGCAGGTTGACGCCCTTGCCCAGCTTCTCGGCCTCGGCACGACGGTTGGCACCGCCGATGACGACGCCGTATGTTTGGGAGTGGTTCTTCATGAGCTCGCGGGCGACACCGAAAATCTGGAGGGCCAACTCGCGGGTGGGGGTGACGACGATGACGCCGGTACCGTTTCTCGGCTTGAAGCGCAGGGAGCTGAGCATCTCGATGGCGGGAATGAGGAAGGCGAGGGTCTTGCCGGAACCGGTCTTGGCCGCACCGAGGACGTCCTTGCCGGCGAGCAGAGGGGGGATACCTCTCCTCTGGATCTCGGTCATCTTGGTGAAGCCCATCTCGGCAATGGCCTGCATGGTCTTTTCGGACAGGTTGAGCTCGGAGAAGTCGGTGGCATTGGTCGCGATGGAAGGGGCGATGAGGGAGTCGTTCGTCTTTGTGAGTTCGTCACCGGCCTCAGCGTCCTTGTCGTCGCTATCCTCCTTGTCCTCGTTGCCGGTGGGGATGACCTCGTCGCCATTTTGTTGTTTCTCCTCTTCCTCGACATCGTTCTCCTCGGGGGTGGTCTCCTCGACGACCTCTTCGGCGGCCTTCTTCTCCTTCTTCTCCTTCTTGTCCTTCTTCACCTTCTTGGACTTCTTGTCGGTGGCGGCACCATCGTCGGTCGCAATCTTGGCATCCTTGAGCTTGCGCTTCTTGCTGAGTTCGGAAGCCATCGTGACGGCGTGGGTGGGGGTGGTGTTGGTGGGTGGTTGCGATACTCTGGGGAAAGGGTGTCGCAATGGTCTCCGTTCCCAGTCGAATCTGTTATCCTTCCTCTGCCTTCTCTTCGCTGGGGATTTTTTTCTTATCGCCCGTCCGATAACCAGGGATTACACCAGGCGGTGAAAATTTTGCCATTTCTGCCATCTTCTTTGGGTGAGAGCATGGTCTGTGCGCCGCATTGCCGACCCCACTTTTGACTGCAGATCACCCGAACCTCAGAACCCCAATTGCTCGAGAACTTTGTTATTTTGGTCACCAAAGATGGGCCCTCCTCCTCTGTTTGATTCACCACGCCTCCACTACCATCACAACTACTACAGACCATCACAAAGACGATGAACTCCACCAAACCGCGCATTTTGCTCTTTGAGCATGAACCTGCTTACGGATTTCGACCCTCATAGTCATCCATGGCGGCATTGCTCTATGGATATTCGATTTGTACCAGGGTACTTCTTGATCTCCCGGAATTGCGGTGTTCTCGTTGCCTCAAGGTCAGGTTCAGAAAAGTTGTAGAGAGCTGGGAAAGGGCAGTCAATGATGATCTATGGAAGCTACCAGATCTCCCCTGGTGGACGACCTCCAAGGTCCTGGCAGCAGTCCGAAGTCGGACATGTTTCTGCCTTGCGCATCGACAAATGATGCGGATCAGCTGAGAAAGATCCCCGAATGTGGGATACAGGACGCGAGGTTGAAGCATGCCAGTCAGCTTCGATTCCAGGTCCTTGGGTTGGAAGTGCTACTCTCCGACCCAGATCCTGGGTCGATATATGACAGGATAAATGGCGGATCAATATCTTCACATTATTCCCAAGGCTGACGGCATGCTATCTTGGCCTCGTCGAAAATAGCAGCACCTTCCTCACCAGGAAACATAATGTTTTCACCGAGTTGGTCAAATCACAAGTGTGGTTCAGTCTTTGGTTCGATGCTGCCTTGGGTTGCACCTTTCCACGTTCTTACGCTGCAAATGGTTTCGGTGGGAGGTATCAGCACGGCAGTTGATTTCCACGATATAACCTGGTCCCAATGGCCTTATTTCAGCCCTCTCTTGGGACAAGGCCCTCATATACCACTACATTAGCCTGGCAGGGAACTTTCTCAACACCGCGGAGAGACATCACAGACACAACTCATAGGACATCCACAACAGAACCCCGGACTAGAACACATGATTCTTGGACAGGAACTACATTTCTCGATGATTTTGACGCACGCCGTGTCTCACTTCCCCATCTTTCTGCTGCCAAGTGGCGCCCCAGGAGGCGTAGACACGGCTCAAGCCGGTCGGAGTGGTATTATTGGCTTCGAAGGCGTCACGAGCAGTCCTTAACAGGCAGCTCCTCGTGGGCACGATGGTGTTGGAGACGCATATTGGATCTGTGGGGAAAGGATGCTCATGACCGACGTCCAGATTCCCTGTACCGGACTTGAGGTCCTACTGTCAGCCGCAATATCGATGATGACCTCGACTAGGAACTACAGGATGCGCAGAGGTAACGTACCAAAGGCCTGTTTACGACCTGGTTCAAGGATGCCAGTCCGTGAAACTTGAAGTCGAGGGGCGATGAGAGGAAGAGAAAGACGGAGGCAAGTATAAGAGCTCAGTCGTTCTTGACCTCAGCATCCTCATCGACAGAACAACCACAGCGGTCTGTCTACTAGATCACAAAAAGGCAGCACAAGCAACGACCACTCCGACACAAGACAGCACCATGAAGCTCGTCGTCCTCTTCACCTTCCTCGTTGGCCTGGCCGTGGCCGGCGAAACCATCAACCTCAACGACCGCGCTGCAAAGCTCCCACGCAAACAGACTTACCGACCCGGCAAGTTCTCCGACTCCTATGTCTCCCATCCAGCGTCGAAACCTGCCAATAGCCCAGCCGACTACAAGACTTCAACCGACAAAGCCGCTCTCCAGAGGTCCACCGTCATCCTTAAGAAGCTTCCCGATCAGTACATCGACGCCGGTCTGTCGAAGCGAAGAGAAAGCTTTGCAGCTCTGAAGCAACTCCGCAGACAAGTCTCAGCAGCCGATTTCTTCGAGTGCTACAACTCTGTATGACTCCTTCCTTCCCATTCCCTTTCCCATTCCCTCCCGTGCCTCCCAGTGCCTCCCAGTCCCATTCCACCCCACCCCCTTCCTCTCAACCCTCTCTAACCACATTCAACAACAGAACCCCACCCCCTCAACCGCCGACTGCACAACCCTCACCAACCAAGTCCTCGCTTCCAACCAAGAGCTGGTAGTGACCGCCAACGCCTGTTTGGTCTTCACCTACAAATCTTGCCAAGCCTTCTTCTGCTCGCTGTGCTTGACGTTGAGCACCAGCACCGATTTCATCGGGAACCAGCTCGATACGTTGGAGGCGCTGTGCGTGGAGAATGGACAGGTGGGAACGATTGTGGGAGAGGGGGAGGCAGGCTGGGATGTTGGGTTTGTGAGTCCCGGGAGTGGGTTGCCTAGTTATGATGTTTGCTAAAAATGGGTGTGGGGGAGTGGGTGTGGTGTGCTAATGCTGGGATGATAAGGGGGTTTTCCAAGGAATGGGTACTCTACTTGTGGGAAAGCGCGAATGGATAAGGTCTGAATGAGGACAGAACATGTTGTTGAAGGGGTGGCAGGAAGACCGAGCCATCTTTCAGACATGGAACTTAGCTTGAATCAAGGGGCATCCAGCACCAGAGATTACTGCCTGGGGCACAGTCCAACCTTGCAGTTTGTCCGATAGACTAGCTCCCGCTTGCCACTTGCGGGAAACTTTTGCCGGTCCTCGGAAAACAAGGCATAGAGTCTTGAGCTAGGTATATATAAGCCTTGCTTGTAAGGCTGAACTGTGGGAGCAAAGGGCATGGATGGAAGAACTGACGGAAGATGCCGTCGGATTACTCCTGGCTTGACGTACATATCAACCATTAGGCCACAAGACTTCCGTTTCGTCGGTAAAGGGGTTCGGTGGAACCCATCAACACCAACCATTAGTGCCTGTTTGGTTTTTGTTACCCAGTCACCATACGGATCATCCTCTAGGTTATACACAGCGAAACTTTCACAGCATGAGCATGGAAACATTTGCATGGAACCCCCACAGTCAGGCCAGAGCAAGAAAAGAACCGTTCTTTCTTTTCGCCAGCCAGCCAGCCAGCCAGGTAAAACTTCCCCACGATCCTGTGGTCCTGACACCCGATTGTTAACCGGCTTGGCGTCCAAGCTTGGCATACATCTAGGGAACGATCCGAACCCGGACGTCGGTTCGTCGGTTAATGTATGTAAACTTTTCAGGGGCGCACCCGACTGGATGGTTGAGGTTGGCAGACGATCTTGGAGGAAAAAATCACGAGCCGTCACTTGACCTGAAAATATTTTATTTTTATTTTTATTTTTATTTATTTTTTTTATTTTTTTTTGAGAGAGAGAGAGAGAGTGAGAGAGATTCGCATATGCCCGTTGCCCGTCGCCCAGTCAAGTACTCGCGGCTGGACCAAAATATCGCTTCAGTTGGAGCAAGCAGACAGTGTGATCTCCAGACTTCCATCACTGCGGTGAACAGTCGTGTTGATCGACCTCGTATGAAAAAGAAAAAAAAGAAATCACAATACATATCCGCGGGATCGCGGGTAGGGCAGCGTTTACTTTTCGTAACATGTCCACTTTGAAGGTTCGTTCCCGATTCTCCCTATGCATGCTCTGAATTCAGCCTCAAAACGAAGTCATGGAGCCCATGTTCGTTTGACAAACCGACGTTGGAATACCGGTGGAGGAGCAAATCGGAATGAAGAGGTTTCCTATTTTGCAAGCTCATAAGGGAAATGGTCTGGGATCCCCATACTGTTTGGCAGGTATATACTGTTAGTACTGAATTTGTGTCGTGAAGATATGTCCTGCCGTAACTGGATTTCAATCCCTCGGTTATCGGAACTGACAGACACATCCTGAGATGTCTTCCTCTGAGGTTTTCTGTGCAGTACTTTTTCATGATTCTGTTCCTCAGGTATTCATTCGTATTTGGCTCCTTTGTATGTATGTAATTCTCGTTTTGGAATGAATCGTCGCGGGAAGTGTCTCCATAACACTAACATTTTAGCCATTTCCCCCTGACAGCTGGGTGGATTCAGAAGGCAATCCTTCTCTCCATCTTTCTTCACACCGCCCTGATGCCTTCCACTTCGCAAAAAAGAATTCCAAAACACTCGGTCGGTTTATCACCGCAGGCGAATTTGGGGGTCCCGGTCATATGACCGCGCCATTCATCGTTCCGCTCACTCGAGGGAGACATGTGAAGTTGAAGTTTCAGGACTGCAAATATCTTGGAACAACTCCAGGCGGCTCTTTCCCATCCTGCCTGCCCCCGGTTGAAATTCGGCATGTTTGAGAACCGTGATATGGCTTCACTTCACTTTGTCCTCAGCTGATGGCTTCTTTTCGATGCGATCGGGTGTTCCTGGCAGTGTTTCGTTACATGGTCCGATCCGTGTTTATGTACCCCACACTTTCGTTCACCTTTCACCTTTCCCACGGGACACTTCACAGGACAGGTTCCTGCAGAGGCACCAGTGGGCAAGCAACAAGGCAAGCAAAACAGCTAGGTCATGGAAGTGGACGCATTGATAAGTCGATGTTATTGTCCCTCGTGGTCTTTGAAGGTTTGATATCAATGTTTTCCAACGAATTTCTGTATCTTGTCGTTAGCGTTACACCAACTCCGCGGCCCCCGCCTGGGGGCAAATGCACGTCATGATTCCCTTGCTTTGTCGGTGTTCCGAGTTCGTGGGCCTGGGATTTCTCACCGAAAATGCTTTCCAGTTGATTAATCAACACGAACATAAGCTGAACGTCAACGGGCGAGCGGGAAGAGACCCTGAGATCGGTGTTTCCGTTCCTCTTTTTAAGTCTCCCATTAACGCGCCAAGCGCCATCACCTAACTGTATCAAGTTAGGGAAAGACTTTTTATAACGTACCGCCTTTAAACCCCCACCAACGTCCCTGTGATCACGGTCTGCTTTCTCCCGAGGTGTTGAACATGGCGGTCTGTCTGTGGAACGTGAAGAGCTTCTCACTTTTTTTGTGCACGTGTGCTGCAGATTTTCTGTTATAATTTCTTATTCTGACCTGTGTTGTTCAAAAACCCCCTTGTCAATTCCAGACAAAGCTGAAGATGTATGCGTTCGGACTTTTTTCTTATTGGCAATCCGGACCTGAGTTAACTCTGAAGTCCAAAGCGAATTGGAGGGGCAATTTACAAAGTCGTCAGATTGTCAGGCGGGGTCCACAGCTAGAACAAAGTGTCAAACGGACACCCGAGCGGTTGTCGCCTGCCGTGCGTGAACTACTTCAATCACAGAGGGAAAACAGTCATGGCATCTTGTCACTGTAGCAGTTACAGCAGGCAGGCCCTACCGTCGTCCGTGAAGCAGCCATCTCCAGTCTTGGCAATCCCGTCAAGGGTGGGTCGGGAGTTGAAACGAGTGGTTGCTGAGAAGGCTGGAACCCTTTTGGCTGGCCTGGGCATTGTGATGCTCGGCGTGAATTGGCTGTGAGTCTTTCCATCTTTGCTGTGAAGAGCAGAGTCTTCCTTCCGATGTTTAGCCAAATGATGCCATCTTGGGGGTTTGTCTGCTCATGATCAATCTAATCGGAAAGTGTTGAGTACAGACGGGAGTCATCGTGAAGAGTGAATCGTGAACCAATGTTACACTCTGACGGTTTTGTACGTAACGACGGTAACGGTCACAAAAAAAAAGGTACAACCCGGGTTGACCCATTCGGGTGGGCTTCCAGTGGGTGCCTCGGTGGACCCCTACTGGCTCCCCTGGGCCTTGCCTGCCTGCCATTCCACCGCAATTACCGTCTTCCCTGAGAATTCCGATGGTGACGGAACCGCAAGGGACAACGTCCAAGGTCATGTCCTTGTGCCCGATATCATAGAAAAAGAGTAAAATTCCTTTGGGAGTGTCTGTTTCTATTTTGGAAATCAAAAGCTAATTACATTTCTGAAAAAGTGCAACCCAAGTGGTTCAGCTGTGCCTGTGAATCCCCTGATTCCCAATAGTACCGTACATGGACTGGTACGTAATGCGGTAACAGAAACCAACCATGACCCAGGGCACCACCTCCTGCTAGACGGGTACATCCATCCATCATTACTACTATTACCTTATCCTTATCGATCATTGTTACATCCATTCTTCAACATCGATCCTCTCTCCTCTTCACCTTTCCCTACTACTACTTCTTCTTCCCTTCCTTCCATCCTCCTCGTCCTCCTCATCCTCCTTCCCCAAATTCGCCGCTGCCATTGCTGTTGCTCGCCAGAGATCGTCCCCGATTCCCGTTCGGTTCTAGTCTCGCCGCCGCTTCCATCGCATCTGCCAACGACATCCAGACTTACCATCCCCACGTTTCCACCCGCAACGCCCTGTTACGTCGTCAACAGGTACCTTTGCTGCCTTTGCGCAAGACCAGCCTACCAACTGCCCCTGTTGTCAGCCAAGAACCCCCCGGTCACTGGCATTACCCCAACTCGACTTGCCTCACGCGATCAACTACTTCACCGTACTTGTAACGACACTTAATCAAGACCACAAGAACTCGACGACTGCGCGCCCAATTCGGTGGCTACATGTATTCGCAGCGTTCTCTGCCCTTCCTCGACCTCGACCAACTCCCAGTACACCACCACATCAGCAACCATGGCCCCTAGGACAAACGGCATTGGCGTGCAGGTTGAGAACACCCGCATCTGCGTGGTGATGGTGGGTCTTCCGGCCCGTGGAAAGAGCTATATCGCACAGAAAGGTACTGTATCATCTATCTTGTTCTCTTGATAGGGTCCAATTGCTAACTTCAGTCCCCTCCCAGCGCAACGCTATCTTGCCTGGCTCTCGATCCCCGCCGCTACCTTCAATGTTGGCAACTACAGACGCACAGATGCCCCCCAACCGCCCGCCGACTTCTTCGAACCCAACAACCAGGAGGGAGAGCGCAAACGCCGCGCTGCCGCCGAGGCTGCGGTAGCCGACATGCTCAGGTGGTTCAAGAAGGGAGGAGTCGTCGGTATCCTTGATGCCACCAACAGCACAAAAGAGAGGCGCAAATGGGTGCTCGACATCATGACCCAAAATAACATCGAGGTGATCTTTGTCGAGTCCAGGTGCGACGACGAGAACCTGATCATGGCCAACATCCGCGACGTTAAGACCACCAGTCCCGATTACCAGGGCCAAGATCCCGAAACGGCGGCGCTGGACTTCCGCAATCGCATACGCAACTACGAAAAGGTGTACAAGTCGCTCAACGAAGACGGCGACGAGGAGGATTTGACTTTCCTCAAGATTATGAACGTGGGGAAGCAAGTCATCATCAACCGCATTCGCGACTACCTGCAAAGTCGTGTTGTTTACTACCTCATGAACCTGCACATCCGCCCTCGATCAGTATGGCTGTCAAGGGTACGTGTTTCCGCTTGTCCCTATCAATTGGCGGAATGCTAACAATTTGTAGCACGGCGAGTCCATGCTCAATCTCGAAGGTCGCATCGGTGGCGATGCCGAGCTATCACACAGAGGTGAAGAGTACGCGCGGAAGCTCCCCGAGCTAGTATTAGAATCCGTTGGTGTACGTTACTCCCTGCCCCGCACCCTTTGTCTCACCAGTCTAACATTCCGCAGAGCGACCGCCCTTTGACAGTGTGGACATCAACACTAAAGCGCACCATTGCCACGGCGCGCCACCTACCAAAACACTACAATCAGCTACAATGGAAGGCCCTCGACGAGCTTGACGCCGGCGTGTGCGACGGCATGACGTATCAAGAGATAGCGGACCTGTATCCGGATGACTTCCAAGCGCGCGACGAAGACAAGTACAACTACCGGTATCGTGCAGGTGAAAGCTACCGTGACGTGGTGATCCGGCTGGAACCCATCATTATGGAACTGGAGCGCAGCGAGGACATCCTCATCATTTCGCATCAGGCGGTCATCCGCTGCATATATGCGTACTTTATGCAAAAGCCGCAGGAAGAAAGCCCCTGGGTCCCCGTGCCGCTGCACACGCTGATCAAGCTGACACCGAGGGCTTATGGGACCGAGGTGCAGACTTACAAGGCCAACATCCAGGCTGTCAGCACGTGGAGGGGGAAGGGCAGCACGGCCAAGCATGAGGATCCTAGTCCCGAGAAGAGTCTTTTCCAGACTCACTAGGGGGTCTTTATGATTTGGGAGGATAAAGAAAGACTGCATGCACATACGCAAGAACGTTGGTATATAATACCCCCTGTTACTACTACCACACGCTACGCTGCACTACGAAATTGTGGGTTCTTTCTACAGGCATTGGGAAACATTTTCACCAAAGAAGGGTTTGGTTTGGTCTTTTCTTGTCTCTTTTTCGAGCGGCGGCATCAAAATCAAATCGCGGAACCAAGAAAGAGACGGGGTGGGTTGCGGTTGCGGTTGGGCCTGGGCCGGTTGGAGTTCTTAGGTTGTTTGGGATCGGAATTCACTCTATCAATGACTATTGACTGTAATTCTATCATCAATTTCTATTACTTGATCCGAAAGGCGTGATGTTGCAGTGTGTTCACGGGTGAAGTGTCTGGTAGATCCCGGCACGGCGTGAGCTGCCGGTACGTCGGCGTCGTACGAGGTCTGAAAGATCCATCAAACGGGGATATTGTCACCAATCCCTTGCGATCTCTGATATCTTATCCCGTCATACCCCGCCTGGTGTAACTAGTCCCTGTGTTTCTGCCATCCCTGAACCTCACGAGTCGACTAACATACCAGAATCGAAATATAAGATTCCAATGCCGTGATCCACCTTATCAAGACGTCATCACCCTCAGTGGTATAACTTCTCAGCAACACGGCACGCGATACAGGTCAACATAGTCGGGGAGCACTCGGGAAGTAGGTACTCGAGATGTTGGTGATCATGCAAACAGGAACGGGTTGGCAGGTAGCGGATAGGTAGTTCCAATGACAACTATTTACCCCCTGATATCGATCGCTCGGAAGGCTACCGGTAGAGGTAACTCGGCACAACTCCAGACCCCAAAAAGAACACATGTACGTACGCCCACCCATTCCATTTTCCGAGGTCCTCTGATTAAAACCAAGAGAAAGGAAAAACATTATTACCCCATTCCTTGAACATAACCTTCTCCATACGTAGGTAAGTCTCTTATCACTTGTCCTCCTCCGTCTTTTCAAAACCGTTGTTCTTATGTTGGCCGCAAGTTGCTATCTCTACTGTCTGGTCCGGAAGCAGAACAGGACAGGACAGGCAGGGTACACTAGAGGTAGGTAGATAGGTAGGTCCCGAATAGAGGGTTGACTATTTACTACTCTTTTGACAACGTGGCTAGAGGAGTTGAAAAAGTGTTGAACGTGCTGGTGATGGATAGGGGAGAGATATGGGAAATGTGGTATAGTTTATTCTGGAAGTAAGGTTAGGGTTTGTTGAGTGTCTGGGGGAGTGTACTTAGGCTCTTAGGGGCGTATAGGGGGGAGGGGTTTGGGAGTGCGCTGAGTGTAGGTAGGTAGCTTGGAAGGAATTCGGGAGTTAGATGTCCCCTCCGTTTTCTCGCTTTCTGAGATCTAGTGATAGTCATCCGTGTTCTGCATGCGGTACGGTGGGGTGCTTAGCCGATTGAGATTCTTCTGGCGTTAGGTAGCTGGTGTTGATATGGCTTAGGTAGACTAGTGTAGGTAGTTCCCTACCATCGATGCTTCCCGGGACTTGGGCTGATTGGGCAGCGAAAAGGGGTATAAATACAGCTTCCCCTTCATCATTGTCCAACCTACCTAACCTCCTGAAAGCCAGAACTTGTATGTGATACCTATAATCAACATAAATTATGGTGTATCAAACCCCCGGCTTGGGCAGCACCAGTATCGATATCGATCACAACCAACTAACGGAAGCTACCACCGGCCAACTGAACCACTCAGCAGCCCACGGTAGCAGACAGGTTATCGCCGTAAACTCAAACTTTGCCAGTCCAGGAGGCAGGTGGCAGGAGGCAGAAGGAAGGGAGGCTACATCGAGATCGAGACTGGGGCGGCGTCGCTCATGCTACGTACTGATATGCCTGCCTGCCTGGCTAGATCAAAAACTCTTTCTAAGCCGCAGGCCGGGAGGTCGACCTGGGAGACTGTGCTTGCCCTTTCGAGTGATGATGATAAGAATGAGTGGAAACTAACCCAATATAAAAACTCGCAGTCGGATACATGTACCGTGACAGGTGGCTTCCACTTGATCCGCGAAATTAGGTCCTTGGTAACTAACGTCCAACAGGCCATGAGGGCGGCTGGGGGAAGTGCGCGAGCGGTCGGGGTGTTGGTTGTTGAAGACTGCGTCTTGTGCCCCGGCGGCCGGCCGTCTGCCTGCCGGGCTAGGCCCACTCTCCAGCACCACCCTTACAGTATAATTTTTTCCCGTGTTCGTTCGAAGCCTTGTCACCCTTCTGAATACAACAACTTTTCTCTCGCCTTTTGTCCCTACTATCGTGACGGTCCAAGACTGCGACCTCGAGTTCCAAGTGAAGGCGTTTGTTTGGCAAGTACGACGGCTTCGCGCGGCCGAAGAAGCAGTGATGCCTTCAGCAGGATTGAAAAAAATTCCGAGGAGAAAAGCTGAAAAAATCTCGGGACCCGTGGCCTGATTGTCAGGATGGGAGATTCGTTGTTGCCGTCCGTATATGAATCTTAAGCCGGTTCGGGGAAGAAGCCATCGAAATCTCGTCTGGACGGCAACTTGGGGCGCACACCTGGAAAGGATCCACCAAGGATTTGTCTGAACATAAGAACCGCGGTCGACCTCTATTTTCTTGTTGATTCGAGTACCCTTCGTCTCTCTGCGAACCTCAGCCCCAAGCTCCAGTTCGGACTTGGTTTTCTGCCATCTCATGTGTCTCCGTCTCGTTCATTTCCATCTCGTCCGTCTCCGTCTCGTCGGCACGAAGATGGACTCCCGCGATTCCCAATGGCGCACCGGCTTCTGGAGGCGGATGCCTCTTCGGGTTGTTCTACCCATGGTCATCAACATCATGTGTACGTCCACGAATTCTATTCACATCAACTCCCAAGTCCCTGATCTGACAGTTGTCCTCTGCTTTCTAGGCTACGGCGTCGAACAGCTCGCTGTCGTTTGGGACCATATGAGACCGTTCAACGAGCGGCTGGCATTCCTACCGTCGCTCGGACACATCGTGGGCACGGCTGCAAGCCTCGGCAACGCCATGATGGGCATCGCTTCTTATCAGGCAGGAGTCGTTAACTTTTGGCTCGAAGCGATCAGAGGCATGCGACTCGGTGATTTCCACAACAACTGGGCCAGCCCCATGAATGTGATGGACGCCATGATGGCTCTCTGGCACGGAAGAGCGATTCGCATAAGCTTGGGTAAGTCAACTTGAATCCGTTCTTCCATCACTTCCATCACTGCTTCTTCCATCACTGCTTCTTCCATCACTTCTTTCATCACTTCTTCCATCACTTCCATCACTTCTTCCATCCTTCAACTCAGCTTGGCGCGTTATTAATACGTTCATGTTCTAGTATCTCTCTTGGTCGCAGCTACGATGCTTGCCCGCACGCCAATAATCCACAGCGCTTACCACACAGAGGCGGCTACAATCCCATCCTTCGGTATTGCTGCGGTAGACATGACACCCAACGTCACCCACTATGGGTTTCTTCCCTCTTCCATGGCAGCCACTTCCCTCAACGCGTTCCGTGGTTTACAGGCAAACCAGCCGATCATGTTCGGCGAGGATGTCTGCGATGAATGCACCCTGAATGCTCTTGTAAGTTGCCAAGCGGGCTTGTGGTTGATGACACTCGGATGACTAACTATTTTGTAGGGGCTCGGGTGGAATCTCGACTGTTGGTCCCTCGATGCCGGCTGGTATGACTTTGAGGATGCCATCCTCAACGCGCGCTCCGATTCTGTCACACACGGCCTGTTTGTCATCAACGTTACGGAGTCAACTAGCCAAGACGGGTTTCGCATCACTATCAGGACTGTGCGCAAGTCTGAAGATGGGTGCAAAGGAATGTACATTGGCGAGCAATGCACACTCTCACCCGTAGTCGCAAGATACGAGCTCAACGTACGCGGTCGGTTCACGAAGTTCGGACCAAAGACAAGATCGAATTTGTGTAAGTCCATCTGATCTCTGTCTGGTGGGATGAAAACAGACAAATGGGCTGACACATTACCTAGCGAACCATACCCACCCTACCACGTCGAGATCCCAGGCCTCATGTGGCCCGGGGGGTTTGACGTTCACAACAGTCGATTCCTACATCTCGCAAGCATTGGGCAGGCCATGTTTAACACGTACTACGGCGCGACCTACTCCCCTAGCAGTATGAAGTGGCTGCTGGGCGACGACGACAACTTAGGTCATCGCCCATTTTTTTCATATCTGTATTCCCGTACTACGGAACACCGAGGAGTCCCACAGCTCACATCAAACCCGCCATGCTACCTATCATACACCTCACCGATGGAAGATGTGCTGAACATGTATGACGAGTTGGCGCTACGCATATCAGTTCTCGCCGCCGCCGACCTTCCCGAAGACTGTGGGGACTACATAAAAACGCAGTTCGTTGGGACCACAGGCTCAAGAACGATTGTTTGGAACCTCAGAAACATTCCGCTTCTTGTTGTTGCTGCAGTGGTTGGCCTCATGGGCTGGATTGGCCTTGTGGTTGCATGCTGGGGGTGGTGGGGCTGGGGCGCACAGTCTCAATGAGCCCTCTTGAGCTGGCCAACGCATTCATACCACGGGCACCAGGCCCAACGACGGGGGAGCAGTCAGATCCCCTGGCGCAAGGATTCTCCAGCGCCCTCGCCAGCTGCAGAAGCAATGCCACTGCCCGCCAACTCGAGAAACATTTCCGCCAGATGGATGAGGAAGGGGAGATGAACTACGGCTTCATGCCGGCGGCAACCACCATCGGTTTGACGAGACCGGGCGCACAGAGGAGGTGCGCGAGGGTGAGATGCTTCGCTAATGGTTGGGTTGTGGGATAACCATGTTGATCGCGTAGTTATGTTATATAGTTTTAGCCACACCTGTCCGTCATTGTGTCTGACGCATTGTGGCTGATGAATTCAATCATCGGTACATTCTGATAAAATTGACCCCTGTTTCTATGTTGCTTTATACCTTGCAATTTTCCATTTCCATTTGGAGTCATCTGATCATACCTTCAACAAAACACCATATCCTCCGGACAAATCAGGTTATCAGCTTTACATGAGGTCATATAAAGCGGACATAACACTACTGATAGGAGTTCGGATGGGATTTCCACTGTACACCCTCAGACGGTCTAGGGTATAATATTGCTCCGGAAATCCCTACGGTGAACGGCATCAACCTCTTGTCCATAAATATAAGGGATAGCATGGATACGGGTAGCGGTTATGCGATAATCGTTGAAACCCTCTACAAGCCCGAGTATGGATGTACCGGCAAGTATATCTTCAGTCAGTGCTCCCTCGGGCCATCCATTGTAAACTATCGCTTGCATATTAAGGACAATACGACCCATTACAAAAGAGAAAAAACTCTCCCAGAAGCGTATGTGACGAACGTTTTTATTGATTCAGCCCACGCATCGTGGGTTCTGGAAGAAGAAAAAAGGCTAACATACTTCGCAGCCCATCCCCTGATGTCCACTACTACCCTTATTACGAGAATTGCCCGGCACTGGTCTATATGCCTGTCCACCAGGGAATTCTACCCCAAGTAGGATTTCACGATCAGCGGTTTAAACTGTTTAGAAGGGTTGGCCTTTTCGACACGTATTTCGGCCTCGCGGTTGAAAAAATTTGCGGACGAGTGGGATGTTGAACATGATGAGGATAAGCTCTTCGCCTACAGAAAGGGACCAGACAGTTGTTGGGGTTGGGAGGTGAAGGTGGAGGAGCATGAGTTGGAGGAGCGGCTGTAATGGTGCTGGTATCTGTCGGATTCTTGTGTTATCTTTATGTTTCGGGTCTTTCTTTTCATCCTATCTGTGCTGTCATCGCATATGCTTTTCATCCCATCTTGGCTGTCATAGCATGTTATTTTTTTCGTTTATATTGGTTCATTATTAATGAGAATCATTGGTCGGTTCTTCTTAAGACCGAAGAAGCTATCTCCCGAATCATATCTTCGTCTCTCGCTTCGTGAATGAGACCCCCCCACCTGCGAGCTGCCCTTTCAACGCTCTCCGGGTCCATCCTCCATGCCTTGTGCCTGCCGTACTTGTGGTGCCTCCTTTACCTCAAGAAACCTTCTTATTGCTCACCTTGACAACCATGGACACTGTCGTCATTCTGTCCTCCTCGACGCAAAGTCCAGAAGTACATGTGTATAACGTACAAAAGTCAAAAAAGAAAATGATTGCCTTAATAAGTCCATACAACCCCCAATAACACCTCTCACTCTCGCCATGCTATCTTCAAGCATTCGTCCCATTTTTCACATCACTCTCTTGCTGCTACCCCAATGACTCGGGTTCTTCCAGCTTTACAAGCCCAACAACCATCTGATTCCTTTCTACCTTATATACTAGGAGCTTCTGCTCATCATATAGTGTGGATCAGAAGTGTGAAGGTGTTTTACAGCGGTCGAGAGGCGCGCTTGAGGGCTTGTTTTGGTCGTGAAGAGTGATTATTGGGACTACAAAGCGAGTACGTGAATTCGTCGCTTGGCTTGGCGAAGGAGAATTTGAGAGCGGGCGAGACACGTTTAGAAATTAGAATTTGAAAAGAACTTGATTGTGCGCAATCTCTTGAAAAGAGCCTTGATGTGATTGGCGTTGCGGCTGGTGAACTTCTCGTTGAACGCGGGGCGAGTGTCTGAAGTCGCCGCTGGTTGAGTTGGATAGCCGAGGACGAGGTTCAAAAGCGAGGTAGTCACGAATTAGGATTGAAGGAACATCACCACAATCACGAACAAAATTGGAAGAACTACTTTGTTTCTGATCTTGAAGCTAGTTCTTTCTGCTTGCTTGAAAAGGGTAGGTAGGTAATCATCTACCTATGGTTTTCCCTTTGTGAATAACAAACACCCAAACATCCGCACATATCCTTTCAGCATGCATATATATCCCCATCTTTCCCTCCGTACCTACCCTGCCCTAATCTGTCACATATGCGGCTCTCTGCCCTATTGCCAGCTAGGTACCTTTGGGTTGCGGGCGAGTGGAAGGGCGGTGGCGACAAAGTCAGGGACCTGTCTATAGGTAGTGGTCCCGTTAGTTCCATTCTCATCGAGAAATATCATGGTTGCGTGCCCGGTTTTGCGTAAAGTAAGGTATGTATCGTGTAAGGTAAGATGTGACACTGGAGGACACGAAGACGTACCGGAGGTGTAATTCCACCCACCACCCACAATCAAGACAACCTAACATTGTGGGCAAGACACACCTTGTGCCCCTATGTTTGCAAGCAGAACGCCGCACAGGTTGGTAATTACACCATCCCCTACACTAGCATCCGTAGTCGAGGCCTGAGGGGAAGCCCCACACGCTGATTGTGCAAACACCACCAAGCCGTTGACAATTGATGCGAAAGCTGCTGCTGCAACGGCGCAGGCACTCCCCCCTCCACAAGCATCCGTAGTCGAAGACTGAGGGCAAACAAAGCCGTTGATAATCAGTCCTATAATTTCCAATGCCAAGATGCAGCCACTCCCCCCTGCACAAGGATCCGTAGTCGAAGACTGAGGTGTCCCGGCGATTCCGGACATTGCCGCCGCAGTATAACGCAAGTAAGCTTCGGTAATTTCGGAGAGGGTGTACTTGGACAAGTCAAGTTGGGCAGTAGGGTCGCCGGTAAGGGCATCGCAGGTAGGGGCAGCGTCGATAGGGGCAGCGTCGATGGGGGGAACGTCGATGGGGGCAGCGTCGATGGGGGCAGCGTCGATGGGGGCAGCGCCGGCAAGGGCAT
>RAOH01000171.1:0-79601 GCA_009804965.1 Neurospora sp. FGSC 26632 | reverse complement strand
TTGTTGTTGTTGTTGTTGTTGTTGTTGTTGTTGTTGTTGTTGTTGTAGAGAAAAGGTTCCCGCTCCGGCTCCCTGGACACCTCTACTAAGCTGTCGATGTTGGACAACCCCACAGGGCCGATATTACCAGGGCTAGTTATTCTAGTGTCCTTGAGCTGCGTACCGGTCACGACTTTGTACAGTATCAAGTGATCATGTTTTGTGCGGCTTTTGCTGTCTTTGCGAACATAGCAGGCGCAAGGAGGAGCACCCGACGGTCCTCGGAACCCTGCGAGAAATGTAGTTTCGAAAACTGGTCCTTCGCAGCGAATATTCTTTGCGACGTCATCAGGCACCTCGTCTTCGTCTTCGTCGTCCTCTTGGTCTTCGTCTTCCTCTTGGTCTTCGTCGTCCTCTTGGCCTTCGTCTGGACGGCCAGTGTGCACACCGAGTGAGATGTGGTCGTCGATTTTATGTTCGCGTTGCTGCTAGCGGGCTTTGAACAGGCTTAACTTCGATGAGGGTGATGAGAATAAAGGGGGAATGTCCCAGTCGTGATTTTCCCATATTTCAGATGTTCTGTCCCTCGAGGTTTCGGCTATTTTGAGTAACAAGTCCCAACGCTGTCGCAGAGTGTCTTCAATCCAGTACTTGCAGGATTCGGTTAGTCGTAGTCTGCGGAAACGAGAGTCCATGATCATGTCCACAAATTGTTGGGAGAGACCGTGGGCGTGAAGGATTCGTCTCCATTCGTTATCATCGTCGCTGAATGTGTTGAGACATGGGATTCCACCGGCAACGTCGGGAAGACGAAAATAGGTCAAAATGGTGTCGCGGAATACGGAGGCGGCTCGGAAGTGTTTGGGTTTGTACAGTTCGAGCCATTGTCGCCACAGCTGGTCGGCCATCTCGTCACTGAAACCAAGCCAAATAAGGGCTTTGCGTGAATAGAGAGTTATTGGTATCTTCAGCATATCGGACGGCTTCGGTGGGGATTCGCGGAGGGCATCTGAGATGTCATCGTGCCTGAGGAAACAGCCTTTGTGCAGTTCCAGGTATCCGATCTCATAATTCAGATCCAACAGGCCGTACTCTTGCAGGCCACGGGCGTCCTCGTTCGTCAGAACGTACCATGAAAGATCGTGCGACATTTCGCGCCACTGTCAAAAAGAGATAATATCGATGCCAGAGTAGAGATGTGAAAGGCAGAAAGCGGGGGTGTTTCCAAAGAGTACGGGACCGACTTGAAAAGATTGGGGGATGGTGAGAGCATTGTGGGATTTATACCCGCGGGCATCATGTGAAATTGGCTCATCCAGCAACGCAGCTTCCGACTAGGGCTTTGGGACCTGCCCATCAGCATCAGCATCAGCATCGGCATCGGTTCTTTCCACTTGATCACCCTTCCCCTCTCCCCTGGTCGGCCACCCCTCTGCCTGCCTCTTTGCCCACTTGACTGCCTTCTGGTGCTTCTTGCTCTTGAGGTGCTTCTGCCACTGTTCTTCAATTCTAAACTCCTTCTCGCACACCTCACATGTCTTGTTGCATATCGTCTCGGGTCGGTTGCTCCTTTCCAACTGCTCGGCCAGCACCTCTCTCGCAGTGTCCGACAACTCTTCCGGTCGCGGTAGTGACTGATCGGCAAGGTGTTTGGCTAGCAGAGAACTTCCTTTCTCGGCCACTTCAGAGTGCCATTGGGAAATGTTGGACGAGTCCAGAAGATAGAATTTGGACAGAAGGTTCTCTTCCTGAAGGGCTGCAATGGTCTTTCGAGCGATCCAGCGGATTTGGTATTTTGCGTACTGGCGGGTTGCTGTTTTGGTGTCCTCGATTCCTTGTTGCTTGAGTTTTTCAAGTGCGGCTTGTGGAGTGTCGGTTTCGGTAGACTTGACGGCTGATAGATAGGATTCGAATTGACGGAACCCGATGGACTGCCAGATGCCCTTGGTGCGGTCGACAGTGTCACCGGCCGCAAGCCGACGCTGCAAGTAGTCGTAGACTGACGATGTTTCGTCCAGGAGGCCATTGGCTACCATCTTGTCTACACGCTTGTCTAGGCGCTCGTTAAGCACATCGGGCTTGGTATAGAGCCAGAATAGAAGCAAGTTCCAGGGACTCGGCGGTTGATCTGACCGCTTGGCCTCTTTTCGAGCGCGCTGTTCAGCATAAATGTCGGAGGCGCGACGGCCAATGCTAAGGTAAATCTCGAGCGAGTTGCGAATCTTGCGAATGTCTTTTGGGTGCCAGCGCTCGGCCATTACGGGGTCGACTTCTTGTAGCTTGGCCAACATGACCTCGGCGGACTCGCGAAGAATTGGATGTTGGCTTGCGAGTTCTTCTCGTGTAATCTTGGCGGCTACCTCTGATTCTTCGGTTGTCGCAGGGTCCGACTCAACCAGCTTCTCGTCAAACAGCAGGCCGTCAAGGTAGTATGAAGTTCCTCCTACTACGATAGGCAGCTTTCCCCTCGACCTGATATCCGATATTATCCTCGTTGCTTCGCGCTTCCAGCTGGTGACAGACCATGGCTCCTCATCGAGCCCAATGTTGTCGAGAAGGTAGTGGGGGATGCCGCGCTGCTCTTCGGGGGTGAGCTGGTTGGTGATGATGGGTAGGCCCCGATACATTTGCATGGCGTCGGCGTTGATAATTTCGCCATTGAACCGGGTCGCCAGTTCCACGGCAAGCTGGGATCATAGCAAATTGATCAGCGCACAGGAACAGGGAGACGAGAGGCAATGGTAATCAAATGGCTGGTGAAGTAGAGGTAGAGGTAAAGATAGTTGTCGTACATCAGACTTGCCGGTGCCCGTAGACCCGTAAATGACAACCAGAGGGTCTGCCATTGTTGCTGTGCGAAAGACGGGACGGATGGCCTGGGAGAAATTTGTAATGGTCCACCTCATTGACGGGTTTTGAAGCTTGTCGAGGTGCTGAGGCGCATTGAATGGGAAATAAGAAAACAAAAAAGTTCAAGAATTGAATTGAACAATGACACCCGGCAGGCATCAACCCCACCAAGCCCACCTTCAATCCCCAGAAAGTTAACGGACGGGTTGTTATCGATAAGAAAGATGATCCACACGCTGACCCCTAACCCCTACGGCTGTCCCTGCTGGTTTCCAGGCTTCCCCAACGATTTGAATTCGAGTTTCAACAAGGGGGGCTGGAAAGTGGAGGGATGCGCTGTGGACGGGCCGGATATTGCCTGCCGAAGAAGCTCCATCGTTCTGGGTGCGAGTTGGAGGTTGCTCTCCCCCTGCAAACGTCAGAAGCTCGTTCCAGCTCCAGAAGGCTTGGCCATGCAATTCGCAGCTACCATTGGTCCAAGGTCACGTGTAGTGGGTTCTCTTGGTACAGAGGGACCCTCCAAATTGGACACATCACACTTGGGCGACTTTTTGGACAGATCTCGCGACGCACCGCCTTCCGCCTTCCCTTTCGTGCTTTCGGCCAGCTTCCACTTCCACACTTCTTAATCGCCAACTCATCACGTCTCCCCCCTTTCCCTTGCTTGAACCTTCCACGCAGCGCCGACAACACTCTCTGCGCTTCCAACTTTACAAAGGGCTGTTGTCGCCCGTTTAATTTAATCTTCTTCCTTTTACCCTTCCTTTTCTCTTCCTTCTCTCTCCACACCCTATTGCCCACCATGAGTTCCCGTAAGTTGCCCTACTTAAACAAACACGCGTAGGCGCGTTGGTGATGATGACTGCGACGACTAACCTCCCGCCCGCCATGCAGTACGGTTCCTCGATCTCGTCAAGCCCTTCGTGCCGTTCCTCCCCGAGGTTCAGCAGCCCGAGACCAAGATCCCCTTCAACCAAAAGTTGATGTGGACTGGCTTGACCCTGCTCATCTTCTTGGTCATGAGCCAGATGCCCCTCTATGGCATTGTCTCGTCCGACACCTCCGATCCGCTATACTGGCTGCGCATGATGATGGCGAGTAACAGAGGTACCCTGATGGAGCTCGGTATCACCCCCATCATCTCGTCCGGCATGGTCTTCCAGCTCCTCGCCGGTACCCACATGATCGACGTCAACCTCGACCTCAAGGCCGACCGCGAGCTCTACCAGACGGCCCAGAAGCTGTTCGCTGTTATCCTCTCCATCGGTACCGCTACTGTCTACGTCTTCACCGGTCTCTATGGCCCTCCCAGCGACCTCGGTGCCGGTATCGTCTTCCTTCTCATCCTCCAGCTCGTCGTTGCCGGCATGATCGTCATTCTCCTCGATGAGCTCCTCCAGAAGGGCTATGGCCTCGGCAGCGGTATCTCGCTGTTCATTGCCACCAACATCTGCGAGTCCATCATGTGGAAGGCTTTCTCCCCCACCTCCATCAACACCGGCCGTGGCCCCGAGTACGAGGGTGCCGTCATTGCCCTCTTCCACCTCCTCATGACCTGGGACAACAAGCAGCGTGCTCTCTATGAGGCCTTCTACCGCCAGAACCTCCCCAACATCATGAACCTGCTCGCCACCCTCATCGTCTTCGCCGCCGTCATTTACCTTCAGGGCTTCCGCGTCGAGATCCCCGTCAAGTCCTCTCGCCAGCGTGGTGCTCGTGGCTCTTACCCCATCCGCCTCTTCTACACCTCCAACATGCCCATCATGCTGCAGTCCGCTCTCTCCTCCAACGTCTTCCTGATCAGCCAGATGCTCTACTCTCGCTTCTCCGAGAACCTTCTGGTCCGTCTCTTCGGTGTCTGGGAGGCCAAGGAGGGCACTGCCCAGCTCTCTGCCGTTTCCGGTCTCGTCTACTACATGAGCCCCCCTCTCAACTTCAAGGACGCTCTCCTCGACCCCATCCACACTGCCGTCTACATCGCCTACATGCTTACTGCCTGCGCCGTCTTCTCCAAGACCTGGATTGAGGTTTCCGGCTCCAGCCCCCGCGATGTTGCCAAGCAGCTCAAGGACCAGGGTCTCGTCATGGCCGGCCACCGCGAGCAGAGCATGTACAAGGAGCTCAAGCGCATCATTCCCACTGCTGCCGCTTTCGGTGGTGCCTGCATTGGTGCTCTCTCTGTTGCCAGCGACCTCATGGGCGCTCTCGGCTCCGGTACCGGTACTCTCTTGGCTGTCACGTAAGTTTTGCCACCTGATTGTGGATCAAATATTAGTTGCTAACGCCTTTTTCTCTAGTATTATCTACGGCTACTTCGAAATTGCTGCCAAGGAGGGTGATCTTGCGGGCATGAAGGGTATGATCATGGGCTAAAGGTCCATTTGTCTGCCCCCATGATAAATATTGGAGGTCATGAATGACTCCATGTCAGGTGGGCCAAGATGACGAAGGCGACCATGATACGGTTCGCCGGGCCGGCTAACTGACGTTATTTATATGTGCAATTTAATGAGTGGAAGAAATCAAGATAAACTTTATGTTGTGGTTTGGTGTTTGTGTAACTCAAATGTGTATTATACTACCTGAGGGAAAACCAAAAGGTCCATAAAAAGGGTGGCGTCTTTACGAGCACTTGCTAGAAGCGAGCGGGCGGATGGGCGGGATTTGGGAAAGCAGTTGCTATCTTTATCTGGCTGTCAATTGATATTGGGTGTATAACATCAATTGAGGGTAGAGAGACCGAGGAGTGCCAATCTCGTAGTTCTAGTCATTTGTTGAATGCTGTGATTACATTGTAGCCGCCAAGCCCTCACAGTGAACTGATTGGAAAAGTTACTCGGACTTCGATGATTTAACAGCGTGGCAGCACACACACACACGCAACAGCGGAAGTGATATAACTGCAAGAGGGTTCTCTATACCCAAGCCATTTCTCTCCCTCTTACAAAGCAACTTATTTTAAACGGCCCAGAAAGCAAGAGCCATCTAGTCGCATATGTATATACAAGGGATATCTTTCTGTATTTTTTTTTTTTCTATCCCGTTTACAACCGGGGACTGCCTATACTTTTGTCTATCCATCATCTACTTGCTCCATCAACCAGGGCCAGGGAAATCCGAAATTACCTCTAAGGCTCAAGCCTCAATCTGACTCTTAACCCACTTCTCCAACCCTCCCCTGGCAATAATCTCCTGCACATTCGGCGGCAACTCGCCCACCTTCTGCTCCCACTTCTTGCCTGAAGCCTCCTCCACCACCACCTTGCTGCGTCTCACATCCCACGTCAACTTCCACCCCGTCCTCTTCGTCGACGCCTTCTCCTTACCCTCCCCACCAAATTCTTCCCGGAGTCGCTGAACAAGCTTGGGCACCTCAACACCCATCAACGCATTGTTGATCGAATTCCTGCTAAAAATGTTTCCAAAACTACCGCTCACCACCAGCGGGATTTGTTTAGCGAGGATAGCGGTGGCCGCTTGCTCACGGGAACTGCCGCAGCCGAAGTTGAAACCTGTTACGAGAATATCACCGGCGCGGGCGATTTGACCAAAAGAGGGGTCGTAGTTCTCCATGCAGACTTCGGCCATTTTGGAGGGGGTGATGTTATCTTGGTAGGTGTATTTACCGGGGTAGATGCCGTCGGTGTTGATGTTGTCGGCGTCGCAGAAGATGATTTCGCCTGAGATGGCTTCTGGGAAGCCGGGAAGGATCTCGGTCAAAGACTCTTCCGAGTCGGGGGAGGAGGGGGAAGAAGAAGAGGGGGTGGAGGTCTCGGTCTCGGCGGCGGCGATGAGGGATTCAGCCTCCGCAATGATCTTGTCGAGAGCGTCTTCAATGGACATAGCCTTGTCCTGCTCCACGACCCCGTTGCCCTCGCCGATGATCACCTTCTCCACACCCTCGGGCTTCTGGTACCAACCCGGTCCGGCAATCTTGCCTTGCAGGGCAGAAGCGGCGACGACTTCGGGAGAGGCGAGGTAAGCCTTGGCGTCGGTAGAACCCATGCGGCCCTTGAAGTTACGGTTGGAGGCAGAGATGCCGATCTCGCCCGGCTCAAGCAGGCCGGTGCCCAATCCGATGCAGGGACCGCAGCCAGAGGGCAGGGGTTCGGCACCGGCGTCGAGAAGGACTTGCCAGTCACCTGAGTCTTCAGCTTGCTTTTGCTCGAGGATGGAGGCGGCCGCGATGTAGAATTTCACGCCGGGGGCGACCTTGGGGATGACGCCGTTGTTGTCGGCGGCGGTGTCCTTGAACACGCGGGCGGCGGCGGCGATGTCGGAGGCGCGCGAGTTGGTGCACGAGACGAGGTAGGCCTTGTCAAGCTTGAGGTTTTGGGCCTCAAGGTCCTTAAGGGGCGTGGCGATCTTGACGGAATTAGGGCCGGCGACGAAGGGGGAGAGGGTGGAGAGGTTGAGGTAGAGCTGTTTGGCGTAGGTGGCTCCCGGATCGGCGACGAGCGGGTTTTCCAAAAGGGCGTCGATCTTGGCGTGGGTGAACTTGGCCTTTTCGCCCAGCTCGGGGTGTTCCATGGCCGTGACGGTGGCCTTGGCGCGCATCCAGGAGGCCAGGACGGCGTCGATGGGGAAGAGACCGGATAGGGCGCCCCATTCGGTGGTCATGTTGGCGATGGTCAGGCGGTCGTCGACGGGGATGGACCGCATGGTTTCTTCGGCGCCGGTGAACTCGATGGCGTGGTTTAGCACGTCGTCGTTGTTGAAGAGGCCGCACAAAGCGACGATCACGTCCTTACCCGTCACGCCGGGCGGGAGCAGGCCCGTGAAGGTCACCTTGGCGATGGGAGGGATCTGCCACCATGTCTTGCCCGTGGCCCAGATGGAGGCCGCGTCGGTGCGCACCATGGGCGTGCCCAGGCAGCCGACGCCTCCGTACATGTTGCTGTGCGAGTCGGAGGCGACGGTGACGGTACCCGGCCACGCGTAGCCCTCCTCCACCATGATCTGGTGGCCGATGCCCCGGCCGGCAGGGTAGAAGTCGACGCCGTGCGTGTTGGCGAACTCCTCGATCTGGCGGTACTTCTTGAGGTTGGCCTCGCTCTTGTTCTGCACGTCGTGGTCGAGCGTCATGACGACCTGGCGGTTGTCGTGGATCTTGGAGGCGCCGATGGACATGAACTTCATGGCCACAGGCCACGAGTTGTCATGTGTCATGCAGTGGTGAGGCTGGAGCGTGACATAGTCGCCCGACTTGACCTTCTTGCCGGGAGCAAGGCCGACCGAGTAGCTCTGGACAATCTTCTCGGTCAAGGTCTGGGGAACCTGGGGGACGACCTTGGGGAGGGTCGAACAGGCCAGGTTCTCGAGCTGCGAAGGGAAGGCATCTTGGAGACGGCGGGAGGTGGTGCTGTAGTAGGACCCGGCGGCGGCGGCGCCGCGGACACTGCGGACGGAGGTGGTTCTCGAGGCGGCAAGGAGTTGACGGGGGGCTCTGCTGGCAGCCACGGCCAGGGCTCTTCTCTGGATGTGGGAGGGTGTGTTAGTTGTAGCCGTAGACCTTGGGGAAAGGAAGACATACGACGGGGTGAATCATGGTGGACCAGCTATCGCGACTTACAACTGACCATGGCACAGGAGTTGCAATTGGTGTTTGTAATGGGTGTAACACCAAAATTTAACGACGGGGGATCCGGCCGGCAGTCAGTCAGTAGTGGAGTCCGGGGATACCATGGATGGCCCGGGTGGCGATCCCGGCATGAAAATGTTTTGTGGGGGCTCCGACACCGGCCGTCCTGAGAACGTCAGGCACGTCTAACCCGGGAGGTACGTACCGTCGTCGCATTTGGGAATGGTGGTCCAGGCGGCGGGATCGGATCAAAAGGGATTGACTGGTGTATTAAAATGTTAGGGCGCGCTTATCTTATCGCCATGTGCGGATGTGTGGATGCCCGTTAACGCCGCGAGGAATGCGAGAAATGGAATCGAATAAGTACTTTCCACTTTGCAAGCAACTTTGTTCAGGACAAGCTCAAACATCACCACCGCCGTTTGAGATGTGATTCTCAGGGCTCTTTACGCAGAGTCGACTTGATCCATTAATATGTCAATGCTATGTACACTCTTAGTCAGCAGCAGTTGAAGTGGGTGATGGCTTTGGACAAGGTGAGATCAAGGACTGCCACTTTCACACCTCATGTAAACCAAAACAGGAAAAGGGTCACGGTATGTACCTACTTGTACGCGGATAAGGATCTTGGATCAAGTTGGACCCTTCTGGGCTGAACTTGGTCCCCTTTTCGCGGTTAATGAAAGAAGCACGAGCCACAAAGTGCCCTCCCAGGTCGGTTGTTTTGCACAAATCGAGACTGGACAGTGCAAGCGCTGGCGTCGGGAAGTTCAGCATCCGACTGCCGATGCGCTGGGAGGCTCCAACATCACTCCAATGAATCCAATGGCCATGCATCATCTTGCTGATCTAGATGCCGTGATACCATCTTTTTCTCCATACAGTATATTCTATTTTCAAATGACTGATCAGTTTAGTCATGAAACCTTGGTACAAAGTTCCGCCAGTTCAAGCTGGCAAACTTTGTGGATGAGGTGTCCAGTTGGGAGCCTCTCTTCAGCCCTCTTTCCACTTTGATAGTCGGTTTCGCTTTTGAGCCTGACGCCAAGATGCCAAGAAGAGCCCCATACCCACGCACTACGTGACTCTCCACTGTCAACAAGGGGAGGCGGTAGAGGTACTTACCAGCAGATTTATCATGCAGGAGGCACCAATCATTCGGCGTTATAGTCTCTTGTTACTGCCTGCTGTTGGCAGGCAACAACGACTTGTCAGCATCGAAGCTTCCCGTTCACACTCTCGACAAGTTCCTTCCAAGCCAGGATTCCTGTGTGAGTGGGAGGCAGGAGGACAGGAAGGTACCTCTACTCTCAGTACCCATTCACACCCCATTGCCCTGAAAGCCAGGGACCAATCCTACAAAAGACTCGGAGAGTTTCCCGACCATTAAGGTCCTCGCGGCCTTTCTCATTCTTTTCCTTTCCACTTCATTTCGCACTTTTACACTCACTGGGTCTCAACTCAACTTCACATCTTGGTTCAGCCTCTTTGCTAGATCATCAGGTATTGGGAACTTGTTTATTTTTCTGTCTTGTTTCTCTCTTCGGATCTGACCTCATCCGTTGGACTCTCTTTGTTCTCTACCAGGGTACATCTCCCATAAAGATATAAAACTATCGCGGCATTATTACCACCGGCATTCACCATTCCGACGGCATCGGCAGCAGTCATGGTGGAATCTTTCCAAGACGTGCCCATGGCCTTTCGGCCCTCTGCCCCGGGGACTGCTCCAGGGGCGGCGTCTTCAGGGGCTGATCCATCCGCCCTATCAATAGCCCCTCCACAACCAGCTCCATGGTCTTCAGCTCAACCTCCGTCTCAGACTCAACCTCAAGTCTCAACCCCATCTCAGACTCAGCCTTCCTGGGGCCAAACTCCAGGCTCAGCAGAATCCCAATGGGACCAGTCTCCGGCCCAGCTGGAGTCTCCATGGGATCCCTCTCAGAGTAGTCAACCTCAGCAACAACAACCACGCTACGCCAAGTCGCCTCGTATTCTTGCTTGCCAGCTTTGTCAGGGACGAAAGATCAGGTGCAGTCGAGTGTTCCCCTGCGATAACTGCAAGAGGGTTGGCTATCCCGCATAATCCCATCATCTTGCATAAGCATGCTGACCTTGCCTCACAGTCCAATGTCCAGTGCATACCTAGTAAACCGGCGCCTCTCAGAAAACGTCGGCCACCACACCAAGCGCTCCAGGAAAAACTGGCTGCCGTGACGGAAAAAATGGAGCAAATGAGGCGTGAAATGGATGCTGCTAAAGAAAGTGGCCAGGGTTTGGCTATTCCCGTCACACCGACACCGACCACTTCTGCTTGGGACTCCAAGGGAAAACCGAGACTGATCCAGGAAGAGGGCCGTGTTCTTTTCATGGACTCTCTATTGGGCACCGTGTACCAAGAGGTATGCCATCATCTCTTCGTTCTGGGCTTCAGGCTTACCAACATATATACAGCTAGGGGAAATAAGAGCCATGGTAGATGTTGCGCCAGACGATGGCTCAGAGCTGATCATCGGCGCCGACACTCCAACCGTTGATCCCATGTCTTTCTGGCCCGAAGAACCCGGTGCTGTTTGGTCGCTCTGTGACATTTTCTTCCAGAGAGTCAACCCCTTAATGAAGATCATCCACAGGCCGACGCTGGAGAGATATGTCGCGGAAGCTTCTTCTAGCGGGCCGTTCGTGCTTCGTTCCAACATACGAGCCTTGTTCTTCTCCATCTTTGTGATGGCGGTCGTGTCGTTGGATGCAGACGAGTGCATGAAGCGGCTGGGCTACGACAGGGAGCAGGCTCTTCGGGACTTTTCTCAAGGTGCTCGCTTGACATTTTTACGAATGGGCTTCCTCAGCACAAACGACCTTACTACTCTCCAGGCATTTACTCTTTACTTGGTATGCCATCGCTCCAGACGCTGTTCATCGGGTTGAAGTCGAAATGCTGACAATCACAGACATCGCTCCAAGGCCGATTCAATCCTCATGTCACTTGGGTTCTGCTTGGCACCGCCATACGCCTGGCTCGAAAGTTGGGTCTTCACGTTGATGGCAAACGATTAGGGCTACCACCCCTCGAAACCGAAATGAGGAGGCGGCTTTGGTGGCAGCTTGTCGTGCTCGATGCCAAATCCGCAACAATATCCGGCTTCAAGTCTGCGGCGGTTGTGCGAGACTGGTCCACCGAGCTCCCCAGAAACCTCGACGACACCGACATGCATCCTGATGCCAAAGAAGACTTTGTAGAACGCGACGGTCCCACCGAAATGATCTTCTGCCTCATGGCCTATAAGGCCACCGACTTCCTCCTCACCAGTGGGCAAGATATCGAAGGTGTAATGATCGCCGCCGACCTCCCGGGCAGCCACGCCCCTGGCTCCGACGACCAACGTCACCGCCGCACCGTCGAACAACTAGCCATCGAGTTGTCAGCGTTTACGGACCGCTACCACTTGCACCCCACCAACGGCCCGATTCACGCCCTGGCTTCCAAGTTCAAGGAATTTTTCATCAAGAAACTCTGCAATGCCAAACCCCAAGCCCCTTCCACTTCTGACCAACAAGGCTTCGACGAGGTCGACCGCGCTTTCAGGTTATCTATCATCGACCTCGAGCACAACGAACAAAACCTTGTCAACGACGACCCCGCCTTCTTCTGGTTTTCGCGCGTGTACTTCCAGCCATACAACTTCATGTACGTCGTCTCGCAGCTGTGCCAGGTCCAGTCCCCGTCCGCCGGTGATGAGAACATGAGGACAGCAAACGCTAAGACCGACCTAATCGATCGCGCCTGGCGGCAAATCTCCTTCGTTTACAAACTCAATCCCGACCTGTTCGACATGACAAACCGGTTGTACTTCCAAGCCGCTCGCAAAGTCCTTGAAGCTTGGCAGAAAAGGTCCGAAGCGCTGCTTAGGCAGACGGGGACACGGCCACCTGCTCCGTCATACGTCGAAAAACTTGCGAGCATCTTGAGCAATGGTAACATGGATAACGGCGGCTCTATGACAGCAACACGAACAGGTACAGGGACAATACCGGCGGCCACAACACTGGCCTCAAGGGCGGGAACTGGGTTTGCCGTTGATAATGACTCGTCGCCGCTCCTGCCTGAACCTGCTGTTAGTACAGGTCCCGGTGCCGCTTCTATTCCCACTACGCATACACTGGACCAAGGGCAAATGCAAGAACCATCGCCCTTCATGGAGGGCATTGCCAACTACATGGACCCAAATATGGCCTACGCTGGAAACATGTGGGGGGATGGAGGAGTTGAAGATCAGTTCCAGCAGCCTCAGATGCCGATGATGGGCATGATAGAGGATCCGGCAACTGGTATGATGTACAGCGGTCCACCTTATTATTATCCGGATACAGAAGGAGGCGGGGAGCCGTCGAGGGGGATGTGGTGATGCGGTGCTGTGGTGGTGAGGTGATAGCCATTGAGCCTCTATCTATCGTCGGTCGGCCTTTCGCTTTGTGTATGAGAGTCGGAGCGAGGTTGTACGGCACGGTGCCCCATCAGCTTTTTTTTTTTTTTTTTTTTTTTTTTTTTTTTTTTTTTTTTTTTTTTTTTTTTTTTTTGCTTTCAGCGAGGAACATCTTTTGGAGCCGGCATTGTAGGATATGTGTACAGAAAGTTATATCCACTCTAACAGGTCTCACTCGTCTGCGCTAGAGAAGACGAGTAAATGCCAAACCACTTGTTCAAATCACTCGTCGTTTAATTCTTTGACTCTCCAGTCCCGGCCCCCAACTCAATGGGATGAACCGGACAGGGGCTTGAGGTTCACGGTATGTGTTGCACGGCCTGACCAAAACACTGGGTCGGTGTTGCAGCCTTTGACAGCGCCACATGAGCGCTTTGAACCGCTGCCAGGGAAACTGTAGCTCACACTAACTTGGTTTGCAGGTTCCCGACGCGGAAACTGTTAATGCAAGTGTTCTGTACTCTGGTACATACGTCCCGCACCTCCCGCCCTTTGGCGTTTGGCCTTTTGTCATCCTCATTTTCCCAACTTCAACTTCCTAAATAACCGTCCACACTTCCCACCTATCGTCTACGCGATTTGATGATCATGACTATTCCTCGTAATTGATGAACAAGCCTCCCACGTAAAGCCTCCAGACACTATACGGACCTAGCACCAGTACGTCGACCGCCAGCCATGTCAGCACGCGAACTGGTCAATCTGGCCTTCACAGTACGAGAGACGAGGTAAGTCCAGCACATTCAGCTATGCAAACGTCCTTAACGCCTCTATTCGATGCCGGAATCTCTATCGTAACTCCAAAAATGTGGGTATCGTGTACTTTATCATCCCTCACTCTCCTAAAACTTGGCCAGCTTCTTGAGCTCGCTCACATACCAGACCTAGAAAACAACCAGTTAGCATCACATACTCCGGAAAGGAAGCAAAAGGGGTTAAAACGTGACGTACAATCTCAGCACCAGCACCAACAATGGACTTCATGCCCAACTTCTCAAAGATCCAGTGCGGCTCCACCTTCTTCTTGTCGAACAGCCTGGCATCCGCATCCGGGACCTCCGGGTTGAGGATCAAGTTGGCGGGAAGCGAAGGGTTGATGATGGCCGGGCGTCCGATACCGATCATGTCGCAGTCGTCGGTGGCCAAAGCGGCCTCCATGCCCTGACGGGTGCGGAAGCCGCCGGTGACCATGAGAGGGAGCTTGGGGAACTTGGTGCGGATGATCTTGGCGAACTCGAGGAAGAAGGCCTCGCGGGCCTTGGTGCGTTCGGACTTTTCGACCTTGGGGCCGTTGGACATCTGTTTGTCTGGTGTCAGCGTTCGTCCAGGCAAGCAGCCATTCTCGTTCTGAGCAACAACCCCCCTTCCCCATCCCTTTCCCTTCCCTCAACATCAAAAGAGGACGCCAAAACTCACCTGAGGATCCTCATAACTCCCACCACTAACCTCCACAAAATCCACCCCCCACTGCTCAAAAAGCTCAATCTGCCTCAGCACCTCCTCCGTCGTATCTGTCTCCTCCTCCTTTCCATTACGTCCCGTCTGCCAATCCGCACTATTCAACTTAATCCCCACCACAAACCTCTTGGCCTCCTCCTCGCCCACCGCCTCGGCCACCTGCCTCCTACACTCCTCAATAATTTCCCCCACGATCCTCGCCCTGTTTTCGGCCGACCCGCCATACCCATCCCCGCGCTTATTCGTCTTCTTGCTCAAAAACTGCGCCAAAAGATATCCATGCGCCGCATGGATCTCCACGCCCTGAAACCCGGCCTCCGCCGAAATCCTAGCAGTGTAACCGAACTTTTGCACGATATCTTTGATCTCGGCAACAGTCAACTCCCGGGGGGTGCCAAACAACAATTTCGACGCCAAACGGGGTACCAATCCCTCTCCCAAAACCAGCGGCACAGCACTCGGCGCCACCGCTTTCTCCAGCAATCCCCTCGTGCCAGCGCCCATCGGACTTTGGCGGCCGGGGTGGTTAATCTGCACCACCACGGGTGTTTTGGACTCTCCATTCAGGCGCGCAGCATCCGCCCAAGCCTTGAAAGCAGTCACCGTCTGCTCCGGCGTCGTACCCGGGTGACCAGGTGAGATGTCGTGAGCGTCACCCTTGTGCGCGTGGTCGACTTGCACGTTGCCTGTCAGGATCATGCCCCAGTTGCCGCGCGCCCAGACGGAGTAGACGGCGGAGAGCTCGGGGTTGGGCAGGTGGTTGCCGAAGCCGAGCTGTTCGGCCATGGCGGCTTTGATGAGGCGGTTGGGGAGGACGAGGCCGTTGGGGAGGGTTAGAGGCTGGGCCAGCTTCAGATCGGTGACGGAAGTCATTTTGGTGGTGTTGGATCTTGGTGATCCTAGAAATTGGGTTGGGCGTTGTTTCGGTCGGTGAGATGTAAGGTCTGGTGAGGGTTTGTAGTAAAGGGGTTTGATGGTATGTCGTCGACTGAGGATATGATGGATGAATGAAGGACTCAAAAATGAGAAAGTGGGTAAATAAACTCGAAGCAAAAAAAAACGAGAGACGATAATAACCCCCGGTTTATACTAACAACACTTTAAGTCCAGCAGTCTGTCCGTCCCGACTCCCGATATCTTGATTGCGGATACCCTCGTGCCGAGCTTATTAATGCTTTCCCAACACCGAAGCCCCACCCACCGAACCCCCGTAGTAACATGGTACAAGCCTGGAAGATACTGGAAGTCCAGGACACACCACCCACACCTCCTTTTTCAAAACCGTAACGCCGTAGCGTGTAGTGTATTTCTTGCGGGGAGTCAAGTCGAAACCGGTAACCTGTTTCGTCCAAAAGCCGAGGTACATATCTGGAAGAGATGTCACGGATTTTTTTATTTTTTTTTTACCACCCTTGTCGAAGATCTCCCGGCGGGCGGGCGACGGGCTAACGAAACTCTCCACCAAAAGAAAGTATCCGGTGCTCAGAGCGGTGGTCATGGTTAGACGAGTAGACGTCGTCATTTTGGGTCATGTAAACGTGCTTCCTGTCTTGGATGTATGTGCTTTTCCAAAGCTGATTGATGACTGACTGGGTTAGGTTGATATCAGTTGCTGCTTATATATCTTGCTCTTCAAGTCAGGGGTCGTAACGTACAAAGTTGCTCTTCAATGCCGCCGCCCTCTGACATGCTTGATGCAGACACCAGATTAATTATTGTGGTAGGGTGGTGGCCGCCGACCTCAGATTACCAACCAGAGTACTGTGTAAGATGGTTCAGGGGGGTTTTGTTTTTACAAATGTAGGTATCTGATCTGGACCCTGTCTGTCTGTCACCTGGAGGGAGCGTACTTGTAGGTAGTATATGAAMAAAAAAAAAAAAAAGAATAATAGAGCTGTAGGTAGTGAGTGAGTGGTGTTGAGTTTCGCAATCCGCAAGCAACATGAATCAATCCCATGTTGTCGCGAACATCAGTAGAACAAAAGTTAGGTAGAGGTATCGAGCATGTATGTTCCAGCAGTAAAAACGGAAGCAAGAAAGACAGAAAGAATAAAAAACAAATGGCGCAAGGAGCAAACAGAAAACAGAAAGAAGACCAAAAAAGCTGGAAAAAAACGGGGGCCACCCGGGGATTGAACCCGGGACCTCTCGCAAGAATGCTCAGGATTGAACCCTAAGCGAGAATCATACCACTAGACCAGCGGCCCTTTTTAATTGTTGTTGTTGAAAGCAGGCGCAGATCAAAAACTTATATTCTCCTATTCATCGCTGTCAGTGTGTGTGCCTGACTCACTCGCTGATGTCCAAGATTTATTAGTGTACCGATTGATACCCCGAAGTTTGTATGAATTGCGGACCTAACTAGCTCGGGAAGACTTTCCAAGCCACCTCTACATTTTTCCTAGATACTAAGTTTTGCTGCAATTAGCGCACGGAAGCAATGATATCGTGGATTGTTCATGCACTACTCGGTTCATCAAAGCATTGGTGTGGTGGTGCTGGACGCCGTTTGGGATGGGTAAGGGTTGAGACAGGATCACGAAGTGTAAGTTAAGGAACAAACTAGCATCGAATGGACTCTCGTGTGGTATATACCTTGTGATCTACATTTGAGGCGATTGTGCTCGATCCGGCCATTTGACCACCACCTGTCTCTTTACTGATTCAGTCTTTTGACTTCTTGCCTGGACTGGACCTGATGACCTCTTGCTATAACCGGGAATGAAACATCGCTTTGTGGATTGCCGCCAGTGAAGGCGGTCTTGTAGTATTTTTACCATTAAGGAGGGTGCTGTGCTATGGTAGATTTGACCCAAAATGCTGACCCGAGCATCCTTTTGCCATGGCATATCTTTGCTCTTCTTTCCCTTTAACTCCTGCAGAAAACGAACCAAAACGCCTTGATATTTGCAACTAGATCACCGCAAACCACATCCCTTCTTGTCGTTCATAGACAGGTACCTAGGTGGTCTTCCCCCTTTTTGCCGTCCATCCTATTCGTCGCCCATCCCCACCCCTGCTCTCCCCTCCCCTCCCCTTCCACTCACAACTTACACCATATCATCCTGCTGGGACTTCTGTCTCCCGAAAAACTTGGCCCTCTTGGGCTTCTTAACCTTATCCATCGCGTAATCCTTCGCAAAACCAAACGCCTTCTCCTTAAGCCCCTCCGCACTCATAAACTGATCCAGCGGGTTCTCTCTCCTGACGAACAACATGACGGGCATCGTCAGCACAAACAGAAACATGAACCCGAACGCCATCCACTGCAGCACCTGCAGCGTCACGCCCTCCTTCATCAGGATCGCGCTGCCCTTGATATTCGCCGTCGCATGTCCCAGCGCACCAGCGGTCTCGGTCGTCCCGATGCACGCAGCAAAAACAATCATCACCCCCATCCAAATAGCAGAGTAACACCCCCTTCGAATAAACTGCTGCTTTTTGGTGAGCGGGGTACCGGGCGCCAGCTTAGCCAGCTGCCTCTTGACCAGCTTGTACGGAAACATGAGGACCAAGCCGATGGCGAACAGCGCCGAGCCGGTGAGCAGCACTTTGCCGAAGATCTGATCTTGCAGATCCAGCCCTGTCAAGACCATGTTCTGCAGCTCCGGAATCGCGCCGCGGGCGTTGCTGTTGTTGAAGACTTGGGGAAACAAAAGCTCGGTGAGCTTGACGATGTCCTTGGGTTCATCGGGGTTGTAGTGGCCCGCTGCAGACAAGCAGGTGCGCGTGTCGCCGTCGTCGCCGCACATGCCGAAGTAGCCGAGGCGGACTTGCATGGGGGCCAGAGTGCCGTTGGAGGAGGAGGTCAGAGCGACGACGTAGAGGGAGGGGATGGTGGGTGCCGAGGAGAGGCAGCCGGAGAGGGAGAGGGTGAGGAAGAGGATGGTGGGGATGATGAAGGTGAGGGGGGCCCATTTGAAGAATTTGAAGTAGGCTGGGGAGGGATGGGTAGGTATGTTAGTGGATTTGGTTGATGTTGAGGGTTGGATGGGGGGGAATACTCACGTCCATAAAAGAAGTTCACCCCCGCTTCTCCTACATTTCTGGCCCCAGTTTTGAGACCCATTTTTCCGGCGTGTAATGTGGTTGGAAATAGGAACAGGTTGGTAGTCGAAGATTATGTGAATATGGCCTTGATGCCGTGAATAGGTAGGTATTGTCCGACAAGCCAGTTATCGAGGAGTGAGTGAAGTCGAGATCGAGAGAGACGAGTAAGGAAAGACGCGGTGATGTTGACCAGCAACACTTGGATTATTTTGAAGAAAAGTCGAAAGAAGTTGAACCGGAACTCGTTTGAAAATGCTGAAGGACGAAGGAGGATAATGACCAGAGGCGCTAGAGAAATAGGAAAACCCGAACATAAAAGAAAGGTAAAAAGGGAAAAGTGAAGACCCAACAAACAATGCGTTGGCAGTTGTTCAGTGAACTGGCATGAGACAATGGGAAAGGAATCGGACGTCTGATATACAATACCTTTGTTCCCGTTGTCATGGGTTATCTGACGGGAAGGTTATGCGCCATTGTGGGTCGTCCAACACCATACTACTGTCTGAAGAGCTTCTCAATCGTGAACCATCTGTCATGCAATTTGGAATTGGTCGATGAACACGTCAACGGCATCAGGGTATCAGGATGCGGATCATCCACGCGCCCCAAGTACTGGCGGCAGTGAACACGATCGCCTTGTAGGGATCATTCCGCGTGGAAGAAAGTTCATGGTGTCCATACAACTGACGTGGAGGTGTTTGAAGAAGCGCGTGGTGAATCTGGAGTCAGTGGATGTCGTTCGTCCATTGTTTCTCTGATTTTATTTCTGTCAGCGATTCGACCAGACAAGCGCACTGCTAAAACGAAGCCCCACATGGCCTCAGCGCTTGAAGTGGACAAGCGGGTAAGGGTGGAGTGGAATTAACGGGGTTTGATTGGTTGCAGCTGCTCATTTCATCCTCAATTGGAAACACCGTCAAAAATAGACCCCTGTCCATTGTTAGCGCGCGGAGGATATCTCCCAGACCCCCAGACCCCCCACTGCTCCCGCTGTCGTCCAAACTTTGAAGAAACGACATCCAGTCATTCACCTGCGTCTCCTCCAAAACATTCATCATCAGCGGTTCATTTATTCTCGAATTTCACAGCTCCCGCCACGCGTGTCTTTGACAGCTGCCACCAACGCAACCGCCAACGCACGTACGCTGAAGGGTTCTCCATTGTCTTGGACATCGGAACAGTTGAGCAAGACATCAAAGCCTTGTGCCAGGCGTACACAGCAGTCTTCGCGGGAGCATCTTGGCAATTGCAAGCGATAGCGATGCTCTGGGAAATGGTTCTCAGACGGCTGTGAGGGAGAGGCACCTGCGATATATGGGGACGCCGGCCGGGTCATCCATCACCATGGTTACATAACAAATGCCTACGCCGCGCCTGAGCAGATGGCCATCTTGAGCCTCATCCCAAAATATCTGACAATATCGATTACATAACCTGGCTCGTCACGTTATCGGTCATTGCCGGATATTGACTAGTCAGTCCCGAACCGAGCCCCCCGTATTCCGTCGGCTTCAGCGACGCCCATGTCAATCGGACCTTGAGGCCTCGGGAGGCACATCTTCAGCCCTATCAGGGACCTACCACTAGCGAAGGCGCAGGGAAGAAATCCAAGAAATCCTCTTGGCCAGAAGAAGACCACTGCGCCGGAGCTTACCCCGACCCTAGTCCTCGAATTCCGTGCAATGAGCGCCCGGAGATCGTGAGGGCAGCTGTTGTGTGACGTTGAACTCGTGAGGAGAAAGGTCGGATGTCTCCATGACATGATACTCCACGATATTACAAGTGGCTGGAATCGCATGATGGCGTCCCGGGTCTGGAAGGGACGGTTAGTCAGTCGGGGTAGTGCAACAACAATTCTCGACGGCAGAGTTGCAATTCGGCGACGGAGATGCTCATCTCAAATGTCCCAGAGGCACCAAACGCATCATACTTAAGGAAAATGAATAGCTCGAGATATTGGCTTGGTCTCACGTTGCAGGTAAAGTCAATGTCCTACCCCCACATCGGGACCAGGGGTTGGGGTAGCCAGAGATATTGACCGTGGTCTAGAACGTCTAGGGAGGGATCATCAAAGAGACCACGGTGCCACGATCCACCAGTTCGGTTGTGTGCTTGATGTTTGCGGGCTGCGCCGTGGACCTTTGTTGTTGTGATACGATCAAGAGCTCCATCGTGAGCCTAAGCCGACAGCGTTGCTTTTATCTGCTGGTCGTCCTATGCAACCTTTCGGATTAGAGACTGAGCACTGCGACCTTGGAGTTTTTCACCGCAAGTTGGCCATGTTAACCGAATGGCCTGTCGTTCATTGCTCGAAGCTCATGTCATCAATTCATCCCGTCCAGATTCAGTGCTTACTGTGGGCTTGGATGCATGGCTGCGGCGCGTGCGGTCAACCCGCCGGTGCGGTGTCGGGTAAGGCATCGTCAACCTCACCCCAATTGCAACGTTATCGAGAAACTGGAGATGTCCACCGTCTTCGTACTCGCTAACGTCTGGATTCTGGACTATCTTCCGAAATCAGGTCATCTCAGCCAAAGAGCACTATTTAATGTCTCGCTACCAGTCTGTCTCATAACGGTTCGATGCTCGAGAGATGGCTCGCGAAACACTATCTTTTCCCCAGGATCATCGCGGTTTACGAACGGAAGCCATGATAGCTATCAGACGCTCGCGACTCCAACTCGACGACACACACACATGATGTAACGTAAACTGCCGGGCCCGCCAATCCGACATGCCGCGGAGGTCTTGTCAGGTAGGTCCCCTATGGATTGATGGCAGGTGTAACATAAGGACTGTACTCCGGGACCAATCAGAATCGCATCTTCAAGCTGAACCGATGAGCTGCTGAAGGGTCAACAACTTCACGAGAGCTTCGGAAAGAGGGGCACAGCCCCGAGCCACATGGTCTCAAGCGAATCATGGTCCATCCCAGATGACGTTTTTGTCCCGCCGTGCAGCTAGGCATGATGCATTGCACAGCCCTATACAACATGTTAACACCAGAAGCCATCTCAACGGGCAATGAATGATAGCTGGTACAAATATGTGGTCTTCTTTGGGGAACCGTCATGAACACAAGCGACCACGGAGACGGCACATTGTGGCTTTCAACATGCGGTTCCAAGTCAGTGACTTGATGAATGATTGCAACACAGAAGCGAATCGAGTGTCACGTCATTCGGCGAGCAACTTCTCTGAATGCCATCTCTCGGGCCAATATACGCCCTCTCTGTAATGACGATGGCAGTGCACAGAGTGTCACCGCAGTATGGAGCTTCATTCCTTGAAGCTTCCACGTTGAAACAGCGGTATGCGGAGATCTGGGGATGATGGTGTATCAGCCGCATCTTCCCGGAGTCGGGCCGTTGAGGTTCTCATGACGATATAACCCTAGCTTTGGCTCCCTCCCCCCTCTATCCGGAAAGATCTCCATCTCTGTTCTTCACTTCGCCGAGCTCGGACAGAAACTATCAGAAGATGCTATCTTTTCACTCACAAAGATCTCTAGATTCCAACTTCAAGACATCAAAAGTCCCTTCGCCTAAGCAGCGCAGAGCTACTGCAATGGCGCTCACTTTCAGTCACCTCACTGCGGCAACCTTCGAGAAAGATGTCGGACGCGGAAGGAAACGACCCAGAGTTAGAGAAGCAGTCTCATGTGAACAATGCCGGACTCGCAAAATTCGTTGCGATCGAGAAACACCATGCAAGCCATGCAAAGACCGCGGTCATCCATCGAGCTGTGTCTATAGTAGCACTAAGGACCGGAATCAACACCTAACTCCTGGTCCTCGCTCCAACAAGCCAAAGGCAACAAAGTCTTCCAGCAGAAGTCCCCCTCAAACACCCTCCATTGAGGTCGTCCCACCCATCCAAACACACACTCCTCCCGAGAGCTGCTCCTCCTCCATCAGGGAGACACCCGAGCCAATGCTCAGCATCGACCGAGCACTCTCCCCCCTCTCCCGGCAGCCCTCACCACTCCCCAGTCCACGAAGCCCTCGTTTCCAAACCTCAGCCTGCAAAACCCGCATGATCGGCCTCAGCCACTGGATGGCCCCTTGCAACGAAATGGACGTCGTCCGCGCCATGCTCGACCACTCCGAACCCTTCAACCCCTGCCGCAAAGCCTTCCACGAGCTCAAGGCCATGCTCCGCGTGCACAACTCTATCCCCCCTTCTCTCCCAACTCTAACCAGCGACACCGATCTCAAACTCCTCCTTCCCGACCGGCCCACCTGCGACCACTGGTGTGCGCAGTACCAAGCCACGTACGGCAGGATCTACACCATCCTAGACCCCAAAGCCCTCACCACGGACGTGGACAGGATCTACAATGGAACTTTCTCCCACCCCGTTCATGTGTCCAAGGTCTTGCTAGCCATGGCCATCGCCATGCAATCTTGTTCCTCCGACCGCCTCTACGGCCGGAGCTTAGCCCGCCAAGTCGAGATGTTCCTCCACTCCTCCTCGCGCTTCCAAAAACCCTGCATCGGCGTCGTGCAGGTACATTTGTTACTCATCATCCTCAAGACCATCTCCGCCTCGGACACGGACAAGATGTACGATTTGATGGGTCTGCACGGGATCACGACGCAGATCGTTTTGAACATGGGCCTGCACCGCGATCCGGCGCTGTTTGCGGATGTTAGTCCTTATCATGCCGAGGTCCGCAAGAGGCTGTGGGCCATCTTTGTCAGGTTGAATCTGGATTATTGTGTTAGGAGCGGGACGCAGTTCACCCTCCGTCTTGAAGAGAGTGACTGCCCGCTTCCCACGACCGCCGGTCTTCGAGCACCACCGGACTCGAGCAGCACTACGTCGAACACAACAATCCTGACATGTGAACCGGACGAACAAACCAGAGCGGATCTAGCCTTTTCCATCGCGACCGCTCGACTCGCCAACGTCATCGGTCCCATGCAACAAGCTTTATACTCGTCCTCCAAAGCCTCATCAGACCCATCACAAATGCAGAACGACCTCAGGGCAGCCTACGAGGACATCGTCGCTTCCCTCCCAGCTGCACTCCAACCCGGCGGCACTCAGAGTCAATCTACTACCACTGCAACAACAGACCCCATCCGAGCTCTTCAGCAGTCTATGCTTTCTATCAGCTTGCATAGCTTCCTCTCCATCATCAACCTCGCCTCCACCCTCTCCAGTCATACCACCATCACCCTTTCTGTCTCGGCCCACCCTTCCCAACGAACCTCTCTCATGGAAATATGGGACTGTTCAGCGTCAGTCTTTCACGAGTTCCAATCTCTTTGCCAGTCATCTCCTAGTAGTAGTCCAAGCAGTAGTGCAAGCATAACCAGCAGCATGGCGTGCCATTTGCTGTGGACAGACGCCTGTCGCGCCGTGCTTGCCGCGTGTTGGACGGTCTCCCGGCTACGAGAGCTCGATCGATCGTCTCGAAATTGCCACCCCCGGCAACAAAGAACGGTGGTGCACGTCTTCCAGCAGATCCTGACGGAGGCGCTGGGGTTTTTGTCGGGGATGTGGAGGGCAAGATTCCACCTTGGACCAGTCGCAGCCAAAATGAGCATCATTCTAGCCGTCACTCTCAACGTGACGCTAAACAATAACAGGGCCTTGGATGAGCGAGGAGGACTGATGGAGGTGGGTGTTGCTACTGCTGAGGGTTTGGTGCACGAGTTCACCGCCGCTTTACAGCAGCTTCGGCAGCACGAGGAGGTTTCCAGCGCTGCTTCATGTTCCAGCCTGCCACCAGACCTCGGAGGCCTGGGAATCATAAACCCATGTTACTCTTCCCCCAGTGCCGTCTCCGCCTCCTTTTCCAGTCCAGACCTGGAGTCCATGTCGTCAGTAACAGGGACAGGAGGCAGCATCTACGGCTCATGGCCCCCTCATCCGGCTCTTCCTACTCCCTCCAACATCCTCCTAGTTCCTCCGCCTACGAGCAGCAGCTCGGGAGCGAGTTCGTTGGTGGGCACGCCGTCGTTGACCATGCATGAGTACTTTGATATGGACTTCTCGGCAGCAGCAGAAGCCACGACAGGCTTCAGCATTGGATTGCCGCAGGGCGGGTATGACTTCCAGATTGTTGACGATGGGACTGTCGCTGAGAGCTTGCAGCAGCAGCTTGAGGGCCAGGAGGGGATGGCTGGGATATATAACTTGAACCCATATCAGGGGATGGTGGGGATGAATGGGATGAGTTTGTGGCAATGAGGAAAGGGGGATGTGATTTGAGAGAGGAGATCGGATTAGTTGAGCGAAGAAGCAGAAAGTCTTGAAGAAGGGAGGGGAAAATTGTAAGATGTGGATATTCTTGTGCATAGCATGTCTTTTAGGTTGTGACAACCTAACTAAGATAAAGAAAGGATTGTATGAGACGAACGAACCCGTAAGAATTTCAGCAAAAAATGCAGTATTCGTACCATCTGTTATTGATATATAAGGTAGCTCCTGCCCTCCACCTCAAAAGATGATGCAAGTTCACGATGGTAGCACCAAATTGCCTTGATTGGAGATCAAGCCATCGGATCGTATCACGAACCTCATTGGACAGGCTTGCTCCATTCCACCTGCACAAGCTCTCGCCAACACAGCATAATGGCGAGCGAGCGGGTAAAAAGGTACGTCGTACCTGTGACGTTGTTTCAGCCCAACAGCGGATGGAAGCTCGGGAACAAGTCTAGGTTAAAACCGGGGGTAGGTAGCTTCCAACTTCATCTTTACCTTCAACCACTTCCCTTTTCCTATCACCTTCACAAACTTCTGCAGTTTACTTTTACTCAACAGACTTCAAACCCTCACAAGTCATCGCAAGCGAACTCACCACTCAAAGACCGAGACCAGGAAGGCCAACAGCCCACCATGTCCTCTTCCTCTTCAAACACAACCTCCACACCCCTCGGCATAAAAGTCATGTCCTTCCTCACCTCCATCTTAGCAGGGGGGATAGAAGCCTACGCCAAACTCACCGGGAAAAGCGAAGATAAGGAAGAAGATAATCACTCGTGGCAGAAGCCGGGGCCTAATGACCGTATGAAAAAAAAAAAACAAAAACAAAAAAAAAAAAAAAAAAAAGGCCGCTCCCCCTGCCCAATGCTAAACACCCTAGCGAACCACGGCTACCTCCCGCACGACGGAAAGGACATCTCTCTCGCTCAGCTCATGCAGGGCCTAAAAAGGGGGATCAACCTGGCGCCGGACACGAGTCTGATTGTCGGGCTCAAAGCCCTGCAAGCATCCTCCACCGGACGCTGGGTAACTTTTCATTTAGACGACCTTAACAAGCACGGCATAATCGAACACGACGGCTCCCTCTCCCGAATGGACATCAGCATGGCCGGGGGCGACAACCACACCTTCTCCCCCGAAATCTGGGCCACCTCTCTCCAAGCCCTCGGCGACGACGAGCGGATTAGCATTGAGAAGGCAGCGCACATGCGCGGGTTCAGGATTGCCGAGGGACCCAAGATTAACCCCCACGGATTCAAGATGAGTAGTGAGGATTTGCGGTTTAGTGCTATTGAGACGGCGCTGTATTTGAGAGTTTTTGGGAGGGGGACGGAGGGCGGGGCGGAGACGAGGTGGGTTAGGGTTATGTTTGGTGAGTTTCTTCTTCTTTCATTTTGTTCTTTGAGGTTGGAAGTGATGGTTGGGCCAAATGGGGAGGATAAGGCGTGGGAAACGATGGTGGGATGCGGAATGGGCAAGGGAACGGGGCGGGATGGGCAGGGAGGGGACCGGGGCGGGATGATGCAGTAAAGTACAGCGCTAACCACACTGAACAGAGGAGGAAAGGCTCCCAATTGAAGAGGGATTCAAGAGGTCCGACAAGCCGCTCACGACTGCCGAGATTTTGGAATTGCAAAGGAAGGTTGAGGCTGTCGGTGCTGCTCCTGATCTGAAGTGAGCGATGCATTGATGGTGGGTGTTGGTGTTTGTTGTTCAGATGATGGGTGCATGCGCCGTGCTTTCTGGTGATGAAGAAAAGAAGGGGGAAAAAAAAGGAAAAGCAATGAGCGAGCGATCGCAGGAAAATTCCAAATGATTCAGGGCAAAAATTGCAAAAAAGATATTGAGACTCGGATACCGGGAGTCGAACCCGGGGCTGTTGAGAGAGCAGTCACTCCTGAGAAGTGAGAGTCAACGATGTTACCGCTACACCATACCCGATTGAACTGATATGGTCCGATGTTGTTGAAGGTGGACCAGAAACTCGTACTATATAGTCCAGTCTACTGCAGGAGATATCTGCAGGAAAATGGTCCCTTTGGTTTGCATCATCGTCTTGAGACGAGCTTCACAGCAGTCACTTGCAAGTAGGACGAATTTGAGGATGGAAAAGACTCAATTGGTTGTTACGGGCGCCTACCAGAGACGTACCAAACTCACGAGTATGATCTACGACATACCTGTACCTTGTAAGACAAAACATTTCCAACCAACCCGTAGCCCATGACCATGGATCTTACAACAGCTACCTGCCTACCTCCATCAACCCGAACCTAAAATCCCTCGTCTTATGAACACTTACCTCGCCCATCAATAAAACCTCATCCCCTCAAACTCCCTCCTCAAAACCTCCACATCCTCCACACTCCCAAACCGATCCGCCACCCTCAACCTCTCCATCTCACCAACCAACCTCCCCTCCTCAATCCTCTCCTCCCTCTCCATCCTCTCCAGCCGTTCCCTCTCCCTCCTCTCCTTCCCCCTCCACATCTCCCTCACCGCCCACCCCTCCGTCTCCTCCCCAGCCTCCATCCTCTCCCTCTCAAACCGTCTCGTACAAACAGGGCACATACTCGTTCCCTGACACACATAAACCGAGGGCTGACAGCCCGGGTTAACGACGTCGCTGCGCCGGCCGTACGTGTTGTAAGGGCAGTCGCCGCAGTCGATCGAGGTAGAGTGTCGACCGCAGCAGTGAGCGGTCGCCGAGTCGAAGTAGGATGACCAGGCGGGGATGCGCCCGCCGGACCCTCCGGTAGGGGTGGTGAGGCGGTAAGCAGGGCAGCGGGGGTCRCCGGCGAGGGCAGAGGGGCAGAAGTGGGAGATTATGCGGCCTTGGCACATTTTGGTGGTTGTTTTTGTTGTTTCAAAAAAGGTTGTTAGTTTGAGATAGGGAAATGGAGTGTTACCTTGACTTTGTTGGTTGTTGCTTTCTTGGTTAGCAGATGACTGTGGTGTCTCGACATTTGGGATTTGATGAAGGGATCATTGAGTATTTATGCTTTGGGGAAAGTCACGCCGTGGAGGTTGTCAATAAGGCTGTTCAGGATACCGAAATGGAACAACCACTGTCGTGTCCGGTTGAGGGGAGAACACGCCTGGTGAAAGGGTATCTGTGAAGGTCATTGTTCGGCGTTCTGGATGATTCTGCCCGAAGAATGGGAGTAAACTCTTTGCAAGAGGCATTGATCATGGTCATGTCCCAGACATTGTGTGGACAACGGCGCCGTGCCAGAGCGACACAGCAAGCATTTGCCGGTGACCTTTTCAAAGGAAATTTGTTGATGGGCCACGGGAAGTGAGAATAGGGAGAGAAGACCCGATGTAAGAAGAATAAAGACATTGTTCCGGAAGCCTTTGTTCGCGGCATTTTGGTGAACTTCGTGAAGACACGGCAAGATGACCATGGCCAACGGAGTGTGAATTCCCTACCCGCGGCACACTGAACCGTGAATAATTGGTCGTCATAGCCCGAGGCTGGACGATGATTGGACGTGAAGTAAAGAAATGAGCGGCATGGCTCGATATGTGAATTTGTTCAGTGGACGACGGATTGACTGCCGTTCAGGACAAAGTTGAAATTGAAAATTCAAAATCAAAGTTCCGTGCCTTCCAATTCCAGCAGACGGTTGCCCACACAGCGATGACATGAACAGGGGCCCAAATCTCCAAGCCCCACTAATTACCCTCTCCAGCTAGCCGTGCCTTGCAGTGTGGGGTAACTTCCCCCACACCGCCTGCCTTAAGCGACCAAAGCGCACAGACCACTCCATTTTTCTTGCAGTTTCTTTCCATCGTCGGCGCGCGGCAACGTCGAAAATTATCGAAAGGCAGTAGATTGATCTGACAACTCTCACGACAACCTCACCCTTCTCCATCCCGCCCCCAGCAAACCCCAGATCACCACTCTTCACACCACCATACTTCAAGCCCGTCAGCTCAGACCAAACCGCCAAAATGCATTTAATGTATGTCCCCGCCAAGAACGCCGACGGCAAGCCGCTCGCGCGCCAGTACACCCTCAAGAAGGTCCTTGACGGCCAGATCACCAAGAGCGCCCACCCCGCTCGCTTCTCCCCCGACGACAAGTGGTCTCGTCACCGTATCACCCTCCGCCGCCGTTTTGCGGTCCTCCTCGCACAGAGTACGTATTCATTCCCACTTCACCCAATTGTCAGTCAAGTGGATCTGAACAGCGGCTGACGTTTCCTTCTTTCGTCGCGTACAGAGGTGCTCAACAAGACCACCGAGTAGAGTGACAGTGGCTCGAAGCGGGATCCATTGACCGAAGTCAAGACTGAATTCTACGTCAATGCCGCCACTCGTTATCTGTTCGCGTCCGGCCTGAGACTCGTCTTTCCCACCGACATTGTTAAGAAGGAAACCGACGACAACAACATGGTTAAGAAGGAAGCCGACAAATTCGTTAAGTTCAATGTCAAAGCCGCGGTCGTCTCCCTTATGTTAGATCAACACATGGTCAAGCAGGAGGACAATTTCGACAAGATCAAGGCCATGCTCAAGGCCATGCTCGAGGCCAACCACACAGACGAGTACTACCTGGACCAGTACTACAAGATGGTCAAGAATATGGAGAAAGAGGCCGACAACTGAATACCGACAAGGAGGACGGCAAGGCTTGCGGTAGCTACAAGAAGTAGTTCACCAACAACTTCTCTTCTTGTCCGCCTCTTTACTGTGCTCGATCAGTCTGTGCTCGACCAGTGTCTTCTTGCTTCCACGACCACGACCTCGTTTTTGGCTGCTGCTCTCCTGCAGCATGGCATTGGTTCATCCCGTTGGATCTTCAATCAAACCGATCGTTGGCAGACGGTTTTCTTGGAAGTGGAAATGGCAATCCACAACGACTGGGGACTTACAGATGATGACAAGACATTGATGGCACCGGCAGCGGCAGCGGCGGGATGGCAACCGACTGACTGGCTGGCTTGCTCGGCTTGTCTGGATCCCGGAGAAACACCTTTCTGATGCTTGATCAATATTGCATGTTTTTTTTTTCTTTACCTTTCGGTTTTTTCAAAAAGGAAGACAAGTTGAAGTTGGGCAGCTTGTTCTTCCTCTCTATGTGTGGCGTTTATGGGAATTTTACTTGTATGGGGGGTCTCCTGGCGTCTTTTGCTTTTTGAAGAGCATCTGAGCATAGTGTGAGGGAAGGAAAAGGCAAAATACCAATGACTTTCTCGATAATTTTCCCTCTCGGTCCGTTTATGACAGACATTGGTGGCTCTTTGTGTGTCAATTTGGACCGCTCCTCACCCTGTTCCTTCCTTCCTCTCTTTCTCCTAGACTATCATGACTGCTGTGACCGCTTGCCCTCTTGACGCACGCTCGTTCCTCCCCCAACTCGTCGTGAGCCCTTTCCCTCATCTCACTCGCTCTCCCGCCCACCATGCTCGAATACTAGGACTACTTACTACTGCCATCTGGCTCAAAAATTCCAGTCTCAATCACACGAGGTACCCGCAATTACCATATTTTAACCCAGGGGAGGTAAGAAGCAGCCCAAGTCTAGGTACTAACCTCCTGGCTAAACTAACAAAGGCAAAGCCAGCCGGCCCCCGACGTCAGATCAAGGGCATAAACCAAAACGACTTCCGGCTACAACTCAGGAGAGCAAAGCATCACTAGTCTAGGTAGCTCAGGCCACTCTCCTTTCTGCCGGCCGGCCGGGGGATTGGGCTTACGGACAGAGTCATCTTGCAACTCGCAAGACCTTTGTTTTTCTGTCTACTTAAAGCTGGGATGGAGGATAGGGCGTGTTCGAGGTTGGCTGGTTGGTTGGTTGGTTAATTGGTTAATTTGGTATACACAGTATGCTAGTGACGAGAGCGGGAGTATGTACAGTGTGTGATAGTGGCGGTCAGTGTCTGCGGCATGCGGACGGGATGTCTGTCTATCTATCTATCTATCTATCTATCTATCTATCTATCTATCTATCTTCTCGGTCTTAAGTCTTGAGAATTGAGATGAGTCACGTAACTTGCTCATCGTAGTATGTATACATAGCAATAGAGGAAGAGGAGATGGGTTATGGAGAAGTAACTAAGGACTGTTTACTGTGTACTGCGTCAACATTGGCTTTTTTTTCCCAGATTGTTTGGAGGTCATTCCAGCTTCAAAAGTTCTCCCTCCATGACGATGACGATGGAGGCAGGGGTCTGAGCGTCTGGAACTGGAAACTGTAACTACATTGAGGAAGGAGGGGGAAGGAAGGACCTGATGACTTGACATTGAAACGGAGCTAGGTACAATTGAACGTCGACATGAAGTTCAACAAGGCTGGCTTGATGTTAAGGGTGGGTCTTCGATCCCGTCTTGGGGTCGACATTCAGGTTCTAGGTTGCAGGTTTAGGTGCAGGTTTAATTTTAGGTTTAGGTTCAGGTTCTAGTCCAGGTTCAGGTTCAGGTTCTAGTCCAGGTTCTAGTCCAAATTCAGGTCCAGGTCCAGATCCAGGTCCAGGTCCAGGTTCAGGTTCAGGTTCAGGTTGTCGAAAGCTCCACGTCCACCTGGAAATGAGGACGGGAAACAAAGGACTGACTGGATGCATTATAATCTTTAGGGGCAGTTAGTGACACCAGTTATCGGGCATGAGCACAGGCACAGGCACGGGGATCTTCACAGGCACAGGCACAGGCGCAAGGAGCTGTTGAATTCGCATTGTTGTCCATCATGTATCAATCACCATCGCAGCACGCAAGACATATTCAGAAACGGGTTCCTCTAGACAGAAAAACGAACAAACATATCTTCTTCACGAAACCTAACGCCATTACGCCATTGACAATGACTACCAACAGAAATATACCTTTTACCCTTCCATTTTCTCCTTCAGCCCAGCTCCAAGACGCCCCCAGCATCAACCAGGCACACCGGCTGACTGACTGCCAGCTCACCTCCTCTTCTTAGCATTAACATTCCTCCCCGCCCCGACCTTAATCCTATTATTCCCCGTGCCTCCCTGCCTCTGTCCCGTCAGGATACCCGGCAAGTAATCATCATCCATCAGATCCCTGTACCGCGTCCTCTTGTCCTCCTCCGCCCTCTTGATATACTCCTTCTGATCCTCGGCGAGAATCAACTCCTTACCCCAACCCCCCTTTCCACCGCCCTTAACATTCTGGTTCTTGCCCGACGCCGTTCCGTGCGTCGGCTTAGGGATGGAGTAGACATTTCCGCGGTTGTTAAACTGGAAGTTCTTCTTCAGATGCAGCGTAAAGTTGCCGGCCGCGTCGGTCGTGCAAGAAACGCGAGTGAGCGTGGGTTGGCCGCAAGAAGGGCAGAATTGCTTGGTGGTGTCTTTGCACACTTTCCAGCACCCGTGGCAGCGGAGGACCCAGGTCTTGAGAACGGTGATGCGCGCGAAGGAGGAGTCGAGAAGGTTCAGGTTGATGCGCAGGGAGACGTTGCGCATGGCCATGTCGGAGGTGATGAGGGCGGCTTGGAGCGTCTTTTGGAGGGGCTCGGGGGCTACATGGGCGGACTCGCGGGCTTGGACCTTTTTGATGTTTGTGGGGGCTGTGGATGGATGTGTTAGTGGTGGTGACAAAAGGGAATGGAGGGGATGGGGGAGAAATGGGGGCTTACTGATCCATTCGCCGTCGTCGTCGGAGGCTTCGCCATCATTCTCTTCTTCCTCCTCTTCCTCCTCTTCCTCCTCTTCCTCAGGAGCAGGTGCTTTCTCCTGCTCTTGGCTTCCAACATCCAACTTCTTAAGCTGCTCCTCCACCTGCTGCACCTCCTCAGACTTCTCCTCAGCAGCGGTCTCCTCTGACTGTGTTGTCTCCTCCTCCTCCTTAGCCTCACCCTCCTTCGCAGGCGGCGCACCATTAACCGACTTCTGACCAGGCTCCTTCCTCAACCGCCAATCACCACCATTCCTCTCGCACTCGAGATCATACGTCAAAGCGATCAGGTGGATATCGGGCTTGGAAAGAACCATGAGATCACCGGTGCGGCGGGCGAAATCGGTGACGAACTTGATGGACTCCGGGCGGGGGGTGCGGAACTTGAGGAAGGGCATGAGAGTGGTTTGGAATCGGAGTCGAGTGGCCTCATCGCGGACTATGTGGGAGTGGTGTTAGTCTTGTCCCGGGGGTGGTTGCGATTGGGATAGAAGGAAGACGAACTTTCTGACACTACTGAAGGAATGGTGTAGAGCTCCTTGGCTTGGGCGATAAGGGTAGAGACGCTGGGGTCGTTCTTGATGATGACGTTGGCGTCGATCACGAGGGAGTGGACGGGCTTGGTGGTCGTCGAGACGGGCGCGGGCGCAGGTGCTGAAGCTGGCGCTGTGGTGGTGGGGGCGGGGTTCTGCTGGCTTTGCGCCGCGGGTTCGGCGACGGGGGCATCCATATTGGCGGTGTTGCAAATGTGGTCGACGATGGATTGCCTGGTGCGAATGGCGACTGGGGACCGTGATACTGTTCGGTGGGTTGCGATCAGATGCCAGTATCAGGCAGTGGTGTTGATGGTGAGTTCGAATGCGGGTCGCCCAAAATTCAGGCGGAATCTGGTGGCAGAATTGTCAAATGTCGACGTGAATAGTGGAGTTCCAAGGACATTCTGGAAGGACATGGTGATTGGACAGATATGAGAGACGGGACTCCACCCAAAGGTCTTAGCATCTAAACTGCTCTGGGTGCTATCACGTGGCTATGTACGATCCTTCATCTAACCGACACCTCGGTGATCATCCTTTTGTTTATTATCATGTGTCGTCAAGCTCTCTCTTACCCACGTCTACCCTCTACAATTTTTCACCCCAGACTTCAACTAAATTGGGTCTCTCCTTTCAACCACTCCAACTCCTCTCTCATCTCGTTTCCTATCCCTGACTGAACACAGATCTTGATGGCTGAACACTATCACCAAAAGGGAAAAGCTTCGCCCAAAGGTTTGGTTTGGATCCTCGCTAGCAAGGATATGATGTGCATGGTCACATCTTGAGGAGCCTCCTTTTTTTATCATTGAGTGCATGCTCGTCATCGAATGATGAACCTCAGCTGGATCTCGTCGTCTTCCCCACGTGGTGGCCCTGAGCGATCGTCATTTGCCCCAAGGAGCAAAGGCAGTCTACCAGTTCCCCTGACAGCACGCTAGTATACTACCTCACACCGTGCTTGCCAGAGTATCGAGTTCGTTGCCGTCGTTATTGCTCATGGCTATCTATAGATCTCTCGTTGAACTTGCTGTTAACTTCCATCTCGTCGTTGTCATTGCTTTTCAAGCAATAAGCGGGAACTTGTAGCCTGCATTTCTTTCACCACCTGAAAGGGTAAAGCCCGCCCCGTACACTACCAGGAACTACCCGGTGCTCAAAATGACAATCTTCCGTTTCCCCTTCAGCTAATCCACCCATACATATCATGAAAGTCGGCCCGTGTGAATGGCCTGCCAACCGAGCTACGAGTTTGTCTCCCATGATGGAAACGATTAAACAGGAAAGCTCCGAGTCAACAACTTGAATATCTGCCTTATATCCCCGGGTCAGATCAACGTAACCTTTGCTCGTGTGTGTCGCCTCTCCCCACAAGGCAGACCTCCCCCAGGGTCCAGCTTCGTGATTCCGTTCCTTTGGTCTTTTCCCCCAATACAACTACAAGTTCAAGAGTTATGGATCAACCACCACCCATTGAGGATGTACGACGACAAAATGCTTTCATCATCACCTCTGCTGTCATGATAGCCGTGGCCAGTTAGTGACCCTTTCGCCCTTGTCTACTATTTCTTTCAGTGGTCCTGACTGGCTCCAGTGCTGTTCGTTCTCCTCCGATGCGTCAGCAGGTTCATCCTCATCCGAAATCCTGGCCCAGATGACTACTTTATTGTTGCTGCTATGGTGCGTTGTTGACACTTCTTGTGAGGAACGTTTTGAAGACTGACTGTTCGCAGGCCCTCACTCTTGGCTATCTCATCAACATTGTCCTCGCTACGCACAATGGCATTGGAATGCCAATGTCGACGCTCACTCTAGATAACATGGTCAACTTCCTCAAAATCGTTCTTGCTATCGAAGTCATGTACTATGCCAACATCTTTTGCATCAAGGTGTCCATTCTCTTTACCTACCTCCGATTCGGTAAGTCAGCTCGGTACAGCACCCGTCACTCACCTGACTAACCGTTGCCAGCCGTGACACCCACCTTTCGTTACCTTTGCATAGGAACAATCATCTTGCACGTTGTTTTCGTTTTTGTTTGCATGATTACTACTCTGGCACAATGCCAACCTATTCACAAAATGTGGGACTTTACCAGCGCTGTTGAAGGCACCTGCATCAATACAACCGCCTTCTTTTACTGTGAGTATTCTACCCTTTCCCTTCGCTTTTTCTTTCCTGTTCGCCCCCTTGAACCCCTTTTCTCCTACCCACTTATCATCAGCTCCATACTAACACCATCCACAGTCACCTCCAGCTTCAACATCCTCACCGACATCTGGATCCTCCTCCTCCCCATCTCCACCCTCCGTGAAATTCACCGCCCACCGCGCGAAAAGATCGCTCTCTTCCTCATCTTCGGCGTCGGCGCCGTCGGCGCCGTCGCCTCCATCGTCCGCCTGCACACCGTCTACACCTACACCCTAGCCAAGGACCCATTCCACGAGGGGATCAAGGTCAACCTCTGGTCGGTGATCGAGGTGACCATCGCCATTTCGTGCGCTTCGGTATCAGCACTGAAGCCCATTTTCAGTCGACGGCAGAGGAGGCTCACCCTGGGAGCAATGCCCGTGGGAGGAGGGGGTGGTGGTGGTTATGGCTACCGAGCCTACGGAACGGGGACCGGGACTGAGTCAGGGAGTAGGAGTATCGGGAGGTGGTTTACGAAGGAGAGTAAGGGCAGTACTAATGGTGGACTGGAGACACAGTCTAGCGAGGACGGACTACATGGAGAAGGGGAGGAAGCTGAGCTACATACGCTCGGCTCACACGCCGAGAGCCATGCAGACCACGACCAGGTAGAGAAAGAGAAGGAGGAGGAGTTCACGCGTGCGCATAAGGAGTACCGTCATTCGGTGCACTCCTCCCATTCGAGACTGGGAGGCCGTCGCGATAGCCAACAACCACACCGCGGGCAACAACAACATCACGCCCGGCAACACTCCCGACAACAATCTACCTCCCTCTCTTCCCCCAACGCCCCAACCACCGACGACAGCACATCTGACACCTCCTCCTTCGCCGTCTCTCTCCCCATCCAAAGACCCAAACCCGCAGCCATCGCGATTAACCAAACCCGTCCCCTCTCACCACCACCGCCGCCGCTTTCGCCGAGCCATATGGTTTACCAGGGACATGGACTGTACCAGGAACAGGAAGGTCAAGGTGGGAATCACGGTACATGGGTAGAAGTAGAAACGGCCGCCACGAGAACTGTGTATACACAGGGCGGGGAGGTGAGGATTACGCCGTTGTATAGGCCTGGGGGTGGTGGTGCTAGGGAGAGGGAGAGGGGGATGTCGGTTTCGGAGAGTAAGGGGCAGCAGCCTCAGGGGCAGGGTTCTGTGTGGTCTGGACAAAGACAGGGCCTACAGGAGGGGATATGTGCGGGGCAGGAGGTTAGACAGGAGTTTACTAATACACAGGATGGAGGCAGGCCGGGAATGGTCAAGAGGGCGAGTAATAGTTCCGAGAGTCTTTTGGCGTTGCAGAAGTGAAGTAAACACTTTGCAAACCCTTGCTGCTTAATACATTGCTATGTTGTGTTGACATCTATCAGGAGGGAGTTTGAATTGAGCATTTTACGAGAGTGTCAAGTATCTATATAGAGATAAGATAATCCTAATCCTGCGACCGCTGGCCGAGTCGAGGTCTACCTCTCTAGCCAACGCCTGTTAGTTACCTCTATGGAAGGCAAGTTGCTTACCAAATGCATCTCATAGTCCTACCTACTATGTTCGCGTTGCTGGTCTTTTGCTGGTCTTTTGCTGGCCGTGTGGTTACAACTACATGATACCTCTAGCCGGCGGGACAAGAAGCTTTATACGTCTGCCTCAGTCGAATAGCCATTTGGAGTCCTGGACCTTGGACGTTCTCTTCAAAGAGGCCGTTTGTCTAAGGTACCTAGGTAAGGAAGGAGGATACTGAATCACCAGACCGTAAATGCGTTGACAACAACGATAAAGCAAACAGGAATGAAAAGCTTAATGCTAGTGGAAGGTTAGGTAAACCAAGCCTGCGTCTGCTACGACCGACAGATGTCACCACCACAACCACAACCAGTATTAGGTAGGTACCGCTGCCGCATTTTCTTGCTCAAGCCGGAAAGAGCTTCGAGCACCTCTTTGGCGATTGTTATACGGAAGAACTTGACGCTCCAAGCAATGCGTTACTCATCAATGTCGAAGCAGCTTAAGAAGTGGTTCGACAAGTAAGGTAGGTACCAATTCCTCATCTGCAGAGATGGAAATAAATGAGAACCAACAAACACCAATCGACCACATAAGACTGGGGAAGAAAGCCGACCCAGACCCAAATCCAGTCGCAAAGAAAAGGGCAAGGGCAAGGGGAAGGAAATCGTTATTCCCCATTATCACGTCGATGAGAACGAGGCTGGATGTCATCTGTTTTTCGGCAGGCAATAATGCCCAGGAACACAGTGCCACTGGTGCACACATTAGCGCTGAAGCAGCCTCCAAGAAGGAAGAAATTGTATTACCGTGGGGGCTACCTGACATAAATCCTCTCGAGGCGCAAAGGGGTATGTACAGGTTCAACGACGGAGGCTACGCCAACATCTGTGAATATGAACCCAGATACCATCGCTAGAGGTAGCTTACTGGACTTTACTCTCCGGCAATTTGCCTATAACTGGAGGTTCCAAAAAAAAAAAAAAAAAAGTATCGTCGCTAGGTACGAACTTGCATCTTTCGGAAGCCTTGATCGGTATATGGAAATATCCGAGCTACGTTACCTTGCCGCGACGCTCACTTCCGATGGATGGCTTCGACAGCAACGGGCCCATTGCAGCTGCAGGTCTGAAAGTGAAATCAACGTGGTTTGGTTACGGGTATGTCCTTGATCGCTTTGATCTTGTGACATATCCAGTGTGTCATCCAGTAAACGACGCGGTGCTTATCCATGTCCGTCTCGCTGGGCTTGGGTGTTGGGGCGCTCCAGTAGAGTACAGTACTTCCGAATGTCGACGACTCGGTCGTGCTCCCCCATCCATCTGAGAAGAAAGTTGAGGTCCATTTCATCGGCTTTGAGTCTTGCAATAGACTTAGGCCGGCTGCTGCCTATGAGCGCAGCGGCGCACTTGGCCTTCGTAAAAACCAGTCCCAGGCGAGCCGACCTCTTTTGCTAAATCCTTTGTCCGATGCTTGCCAGAATGGATAGAAAACTCGAGAAACCAGAAGGGGAATCGATGAAGCATAACTCGTCGAACTCGTCGGGGCTTATGGTATACGCCGCTGCGATGAGACTGACGGGGTGTTGCTTGGAGACGGAGAGTGGGTGGCGTGTTTGTGGTGGTGGGCCTGGGGCCAGGATAGTATCCTAGGTTGATTGTGAATGGCCGGCAGATGAGAGTTGCGATGTCTAGGAGCATCTTCAAGCCGGTTTTGGTATCGGGGAATAAACGACAGAACATTGTGAAAGAGGTTGCGGTACAGCTCGGCGGCGGCTTGCCTTTGTCGTAGTCCCGGAACCGGTCTGGTGTTGAATCCTAGGCCTACAGGCACTTTGGCACGGGTGTTCAGGTTGTGTTTGGGCCAACACGTGCAATGGTATCTCTACCGGGGGCGACGGAGTTGCTCCGCAACAACCAAGCACATCATGGTAAAGCTCCTTCTGTCGCCCACGTGTGGAATTCATGGTCGAGAGAATCTTGCTACGCTGAGGTAAGATTTACTCACTGCCCCCTGTGGACCTCGCTTCGGAAGCATCAACTTTGGTGTCTATGGCCTTTATCAGTGTTAGCTAAACGTATGTCTAAACACTTGCTGGGTTAATGTCCTTGCATAATATTGTACATACCTCTTTGGTGGTGTCCTAGGCGCTATGTGACCTATATTAGCCAGCCTGCATATCAACGACTCGAAATCTGAATAGAAACGGTCGGACCGCGGGTAAAAACAATCAACTTGGTTCTGTTGTATGCTTGGGCCGTCCAATTGCTCGTGGAGGAAACTTCGACAAAGAGATCCCCCCTTCCCCCCATTCATTCTTCGAAATTTTTCTTCCCTTCATCATCACCAACCATCATTCGTTAGACATTTTTTTGGTAAACAGTCACTTTCGTTTATTCCCGTCCATCAGACCATCTGCATCATGTTGAGAAGTCAACCCAGTCCACACTACCATTGTACTGCTTCGGGACAAGTGCGGCCGTAACAACCTTTAGTTCTCGTCTGATCGTACTGGAAAGCTGACAATATCATTCCAAAGACACTCTTTTCTCCCGAAAACATATCTTGAAGCTAATCGTTCTTTCTTGGTTTAATCCCTGAATCATTGTAGGTTGTTCAGATCAGTTCTCGTCTCATATATTCGCTTCTCAGGTATACCATCTGGACACAGATGTGCACCAGCTTGAGCCCCCATACTTCATTCACAATAGCCGGTATCTTTTGCACCAGATAGAAACCGAATCCATTTATAGGTACTTGAACCACCTCTCCTCTTGCCCTGGACGACTGCCAGACGATCCGTTCTTCAATTACCCCTCCCTCTCCAATCAATCTCCTTCCTTCTACGTTCCTCCGTTTTTTACGGAGTTTCAGTAGCCCTCTTATTGGCCTCCTGCTCACGATCCTTCGTTCTTTCTCTACGGAAGTCGTGGAAGGCCATTATTCCCAAGGCATCGGAAGAGTTATGGCGGTTCGATGGTTTTGAATACCGCCTGGACCGCAGACCGGTGGGTAGGAGGGGGGAGAGGGGAGGTGCAAAGCAAAGCTTTGTAAGTACCTACCTTCCTACCTAGCGTCCTCAGTTCTCTCCGCCTTGTGTTAGGCGTGTGCTACGGGATCCTGCTTCAACTTGTCCATCCTCGCCGTGTGATTCCCACGTTTCTTCGCCTTGTATGCGGCGTGTGCCACGGCATCTCGCGACTTGCCGATTGGTGGTGACACGGGACCCAACCAAATTCACGCAGCACAATGATGATTTGCTCGCTAGGGAGATTTGGAAGAGTAGAGGTACCTCTCTCATATACCTTGGTCTTCTCCACCCACAAAACGATCTTTTTTTTGCCTTCATGCTCGGGGTCATATTTCATCAAAACACGCCCGTTCGCTTTCTTCTCAAGCTTGCGGTTTCTGTTTGAGAGGCGACCATAAGCAACATCCTGCCATCTCGATCTTCCCGCCTCCGTGTCAGGGTTCAGCAAGCTGATGATGCCTCCTACAGTTTTCTTGATCCTCGCCCACTTCTATTGTTGTACGGCTGATGAGGACGCACCAGAAACGCTCTAATGTTATCGGACTCTTGATTCCCAATCTTGCTCGCTTCCAGCTTGTGGCTCAGGCCGTACTACCTAGGTAGGTATTACGCGTGAGCTACGCGACACAATAATGATCCGCGTGTTCGCGGACGTTGGCATGTGGAGTGGAGAGAAGCTCAAGGAGTGGGAGGAATGGAGCCTAGAAAGCTTGGAAACACTTGAGGTAGTGTTCGAAGATTCCGAACAAGAAGAGGTTGATCAATTAGACTTCACGACAGAGGGCTTCGTCGTACAAGGCTGGGTGTCGAAGCTACCTATCCTCCCCTTGACGCGACGAGTTCTTCGGCATGGCGAGCCCCCATCTCCTCCTGTTTCAAAATGGCAATGATGTAGCCCAGGATCGATGTGAATCTCTCCAGCTTCTGCCCACAGTCCTTCGTGGAATATAGCGTGAGAATATAGGCCGTCATGAGGCAAAGTGGCTCATGGCCACGGGCAAGTTTCCAAGAGCCCCAACTCCTCGAGGGTCTTCGACGGGTGGTATGCCCAGAGGGCAGATGTTATCATGGTTTCGAGGACTAAAAACACCGCCCGTATAGCAGAGCAGTTTGGTGTTGCTGGGCGAAGTGTTGTTGCTTTTGGTGATGTTGCCGCTGCTGGGCAGGAATAACTCTCCCTCCACAGTCATTTTCCCGAGGCGCCTTCTCGTTCTTGCCGGGAAATCTTTTATACCATGATTGGTGCGCACAAGTCCAAAGCAGGACGTAAAAGGACGATTCGAGGTCGTGATGGTATGTGTGGTCGATGTTGCGCAATACTTCAATCGCCATAAACTGTGATGTAGGTACAAGTTATTTGTCGCGCTCCGCTTGGGCCGCCATCTCGAACCTTGGCCATATTAAGGTCCATTAGCATACCCTTGAAGCCATCTGCTATTTCCTCTCAGGGGGTCCGTCATAGACACAGCAGATGCATCGGTTGTAATGAGTTGCCTACGAAACATAGGTAGTGGGAGGAGATGACGGATGTGGTTACTGGTTGCTGTTACCCATAAAAGGCACTTGTACCTATGCAACTCACCTTACCCTTTTAGCCCTCTCCTGGCCTCCAATCTTCCTAATACTCAGCCGCTACCGAGTCTTGAACGACCAAGGAGAACGCAGCTGGTTACCACGCGAAGAGACAGCCAAGGCTCCAGTTTGAAATCCCGAACCCATGCAAAATGGGTTTTAACTCCCCGATGGCCGATATTCTCCACATCTACCACGAATTGGCCCTCAGGGTCTCGGTGCTTGCAGCCATTGACGGCAACACAACGCAAAGCCCCCCGTACTTTGGGGAGAGAATCGAGCGTCATTGGTTGAGGACGGAGAAATGGTCTCGCCTCAGTTTTATTGGGGCCTACATGAAACTCTCATCTGCCTAGATGACTATATCACTTTAAGTCACTGCTGGGGACCACCAGAGAAACGCCCTGTTACCACAACACATGCGAACCTCGCTGTTAGAATGGAGAGAATTCCTTTTGCTGACCTTCCCAGGGCATTCCAAGATGCAGTTGTCCTAACAAGAAAGTTAGGGCAATGATATCTTTGGACTGACTCTCTGTGTATTATCCAAGACGAAGATGACTGGGCCAATGAAGCCCCAATGATGGAAAAAGTACCTATATACGCAGTCTTACTGCACGTTCGCGGCTCTTAGCTCCACGGATAGCACTGAGAGGCTGCGAACGTCTAGGGGGTAAGCTTCAAACGCACGAGCGCCTCATTCTTGATCTCAGCGCGAATGATAATGATCACGGGTTGTTTAATGTTCGTCTTTTTGTATTCGCTTATTTCCCACCCAAAACTGGGAAAAAGGAATACGAGGGCCGCTTCAGAACCGTCGAGGGCAGGCCCTATCTCTTGAGCCTTCACTCGAGCCTCTGCCAAAACTAATACCGACTTCCTCAGTGCCTGGCTTCTCACCCTCTGACCCTCCCCTATTCCCGGGCACCCAATGACTGACTCCCAGGCCTCGAAACCTGGATAGAACTGCGCACGGGCTCCAACCTGGGGCCGTCCAACGGGGGGGGCTTAACATCGCAAGAGGCGGGGACCGGAGGAAGCGGCTGGCTGACAATGTTCTGCCGACTCATAATCATGGGCATGAGCTTGACGGAGTTGACCCTTCTTAATTAAGCCTCCAGTTTTCGTTGTAGCATCTGCGGAAGTTGGAGCGTTCCGGGGATGCTCCGGGAGCAGACAGCGGACCAACCTGTCCGTTGAGTTCTGGGTTTCGTCGTTGGGGTTGGGCCGCTTTCAACCTGTCAGTGTCCCATCCTAAACATCTGAGAAGATGAGGAACCTCAAAGTCTGCTCCATTTTGGTCCTCGTTCTGTTGGTTGGTGTCCGTGTCTTCCATCAGGGAATCTGGTAGCTGTAGCTTCTTCGTGGTCCCTTGCGCAAGGGTAGGGTCGGCCTTTTCCACCCGTGCATCATGAATTTTGCTCCCAGCGTGCTGTGCTTGCCCAACGAAAGAGCAATCCCAGTCGCAGGGGAGTTTCTTAGCGGGTCGTAGCAGCAGGTTCAGGTCTGATGATCCTTTGTGGCTGGCGGTGCTAGCCCTGACCGGCGTGTAAACAAATTTCCTTTTCGGGCGTTTGGTCGCGAAACACCAAAAAGCCGAGCCCTTCGTGATCGTGTTCTCGGATCTAACGCGTGCAAAATGATTCATTGAGTTTTTTTTCTCCATTCAAAAGGCCAGGGTAGGTTTGTGGAGACATCGCAAAAAGCTTTTCTCGACGTTCAGCTGCTGGTGTAGTCCGCACAGACGACATGGATTGACTTCCACAAGCAGCCTTCCACGGCCAGCGCTACACCACCCCTTGGAATGCTGTGGGCGGAACAGTTCCGGGGAAGAAACTTAAGTCCAGTGCAAGGATGAAAGCTTTTATCCATGGGTAAACTAATGTGTTGCAAAGATGGTGGTCGAGTGTCTCGGTCCTGCCGATCGTGATGTTGTCCGTTCCCGCCCGCGCCAAACCTTTGGTGCTCTGAACTCTCTGAGCCCATACTAGTCACCTAGTACGTTACTATCGTGCTATTCCCGCGTATATCACCTCTTCCCAATCATTCCTTGTATATATCGGTCGATTGAGCGTACGTCTCGGTCGGTGTGGAAGGCTCGAGGATGTTCGGGCGCAGCGGCGTCGCGAGCAGGCTGGAGGGTTCGGAAGGTGGCCGGATGCGAGGCATTGGAGAGGGAAGAAGTTAGCAATTAGCTTGAGGAAGCTTGACGGAAGTACTTGCCTACACTCTGCGTCTTTGGCGAAGGGGAATCTTTGTCTCTCAATGCCAACAAGCAGTTGGGCATTGTGTTGTGCTTTCTAGGTTGCTTTGATCGGAATGTCCGACTTCCATTGACATTGACATGCACCTTTGCAGGACAGAAAGCTCTTCAACGCATGGAGGTACAGGCAGAGGTAGGGAGTACATCACGCTTGGACTGACAAGGCATATGCATCAATGTATTTTCTGCTTCTACAAATATCAGCTCCACATTACATCATCAGCACCTCCCAACCCGTGCAGGCACAGAAAATACAAGCACTCCAACCGAAGATACAAACACTCCAACAGAAGACCCGACGCCGTTCATCTTACACCGCCACTAACACCGCCAAAAGAGGGCAACAAGCTGACGCCCGTCGTAAAACCGTACCCTACCGAACCGAACCGAGAGGCCTAGAAAACCGTGGCCGAAGCCAGTGACGGTGCCTGCCGTACCCATTCCACCACTGCTGCTGGCATGCCACAACCATTGGATGTCATCAGCCGACCCCTAGGACGAGGGGGGTGTTTGTGCCTCCCCGTCCAGAAAGAAGGAAAAGGGGTCAGCTGATGATGTGGTCGGATCTCGGGATGTCCGATGCCAGAATGGATAGAAAACTCGAGAACCAAATGGGGAATTGATGAAGCATAACTCGTCGAACTCGTCGGGCGTCATCCGTGAGGCCAGAACACCCTCTTGAATGGACCCTTAGTGCCACCACGGAGGATGACGGAGGCGATTGTAGTGCCTGGGAATCGAACCCAGGACTTTGTTGTTGTTGTTGTCGTCAGTGGTGGTGGTGGTGGTGATGACGATGCTTCAAGGACTACCATGATGCTCCGTTAGCTCATGAACTCCTTGACTGGTAGACGAGTTGAAGGTAGACTCACCATGGAAGTTGCCGCGAGGCACACCACTCTTCCTGAGCGAGTGGCACTTCCCGAGCTTGAAAGCGTGCTTGTGGCACTTGTCTGTCGCCTACAAGGGCAACTGTGAGGCGGGGCTCACATTCATCTGGATAGAGTGATGGAGTTAGCGTCTGGGTAATGGTAATCGTCTGAATAGCAAAAGGCAGATTTGGGTAATCCCGTGATTACGAGAGCGACATGAACAGAAAGTGAGGGGAAAGCAACGCAGCATCTTTGGGGCTCTCTCCTCTCGCTTGGAGGTTCAGTTGTTCTACACTCCTCTGATGGGAGTCTCACCCATGCGAGGCCGCGAGATCATTCTGAGGCAAGGGAAAGGCGTCGACTGGGAACGGGGATGCTGGTAGGATGGGGGCAGAGGTTACGAGATCCGAACAAGGGGACTTACTCTTTCTTCGCGATGGAGGCTTGGAATCCAAGATTTGCGTGTGGCCTGAGTGGCCTTGGGAGGCCAGAGGTCTTTGAAATGTTGTGTGATGAGGAGGAAGAGGAAAATGAGTGTCTTGAGGGGAAGATGGAGGGAGAGGAAGAGAGGGATACTTGAGAGAATCTTGAGGGGCGAATGGGATCGAAGGTCAACCTTGCCCAAGAAGGCAGCCTTGCTGTCTCGTCTGAAGCTCCTTCCTTCTTTCAATCTTGTAAGCTAGGTACTTTGCATGTCGCCTGACAAACTCGGAGTGTACGTACTCCTCGCGCGGGGAGGATCATCTCCGGCCGGTGCTCATTGCTGCGGGACATGATCGAGGATATCGGTCAACAGGACTCGTCAACTTGGGCCACAACCTAACCATAGAATCCTTCCAAACTTCAACGGTGGATTTCCGAGACCAAAGTTGCTCCCTCGAATTTTCCTGGTCCAAATAGCTTTGCTCTCGGTTGAGGTAAGGGGGCTCCAAAAGCTGGTCTACTTGGATTTGCCTTGGGGCGAATGTGTGCCCTACACACAATCCACTGGAACTGGATGGAAGCATGGTGTAACACAGAAAAGGGCGAAGTACCAAGTACATCAGATGAGTGTGTCATTACCGAGACGAATCTTTTGTGCCCCGCTTGGCTGGTCCATAAGGTTCTCCCCATTCCCCAAGAAATTTCTTCCTTCTCCCTTCTCCTTTCATCATCATTTTCTTCAATTCAACCTGCCACAGACAGAAGAGCACACTCAAGACCGAGGACGCCGCCAGGATGTGCACCCAGACCGTCCTTACTATGTCCTGCTCAGAGCGGGGAAAACGTCCTTAAACCTCGATACATATCGACCACCAGTATCCCAATCTAGACACCCACCACCCAACCACCTCTGCAGCAAATGCGGCTCACCCATGTCCAACACTACCCCCAGTAGAGCGGGGGCCGCCTCATTGTTTTCTCATGCTTCTTCATCGTCTTTTCGTGCTTCTTCGTGAGTGATTTTTTTCTCATCATCTCCCAAGTCCTCACCTTTGCTTCATCACAGAATGACCTCGCTCCGGTACTAACATGAACGTGGTTAGATCGAAGCAGGAGAAGACAAGAAGAATGTTCAGGCTGCCAAGGAGACTCGCCGTCTGGCGTCCACTTCCAGCCTCAGGACGCGTGGGCATCCATCCTCCCGTTGTAAGTTCACACTGCTCTCAATTTCGTCCTCTTCTTCCATTCTGACCTTTCTTTCACGTCAGCAAGCCCAACGCAGATTCGTACAACATATCGTCGAATACCAGTACGCGTTCCCCAGAAAAAGCGCCTCCCAGCTGGGGCAGGCCAAACAATTGGCGGTGGCCCTGTCTCTCAACCGGGTCCACGTAGCGGCCGATCTGCTCCTGGACAACATTGGCGGTATCAACCGCGGCCCTGATGTCCTGGTTGACTGACTCGAATTTCTTGTCGAAACGACGCAGGACGCCTATCTGTTTCTTGATAGTGACAGCCTGGTCGTTGAGGGGAGAACCTCGACCAATACCCAACGCCATCGGCGTGGTAAGTACCGAGCCATGCCAAACACAGGCCTTTTACAACCAAGCCCCTGGGGACATCCAGCTAACCGTCCAGAAACGGCAGGCCGCCTCATCGTCTGGGTCCAGGAGGGGCCCCTCAACGCTGGTCCCTGGTCCTATACCCAGCCTCGCCTCGAGACTCTTCTCTCTGCTGGTGTGACCGGGGGCCGGCGCAGTGTCTTGTTGGTGTGGCCGGCGCATCGCTCCCGGGGGGGGGGGGCTGGGAGGAGGTGTGTACTTGTACTGTAGTCTTTCTCTTTCTCTTTCTCTTTCTCTTTCTCTTTTTAGCAGAGGTGAGAAGGCAACGACAGAACATGGGCCAGAACATGGGCTTGATTCTGTACTGGTAGCGGAAGAGGAGAAACGGAGACCAGAGCAGTCTAGAAGTTTGGAAGGGAGTGCCGGTGAATAGGAAGCCCAGTGAATTGGATGCTAAAGGCATGTAGATACCTCTAGTAAGTGGAAATCTTTTACCCTTCACTTCTCACTCGCCATGATCATTGTGTCCATTGTGCGATGCCGAACACTTCACGACATGTGAGGATGAGCTTTCCATTCATTCACTACCACGCCAACTGTGAACCCAGGAAGCGCCACCTCCACCATGGCACCAAGCAGAAAACTCAGGCAGCTCTTTGCGACTATGAAGTATGCTCACAGAATGGACAACACCAATAACTCCCGTCTAGGTAAACATGACGATGTTCCGGCCTTCAACGTGTACCCAAGTCACTCGACATGGAAGACAGCATCATCCGTGCTCTCAACACGAGAGCCATCACGATCTGGAAAATTCAGTGGCCAAAAGGCCCAGTTCACAATGCAACACGTTCAAGCGGATCATCTTTCGTGGGTCCAGTCACTTCCGGCTGGCATAACACTCGAGGACACTTGCACGTTGAGAATGAGAGCAAAACTACTCATCAGCATGTAGCTCTGATGGATGACTTCCTCGATCACGGCGCTCGGTCTCCTCCTGGGAAGATCTCACAGAGTGGCAGTTACGGATGCCACAAAGTCTCCTGCTTTCCAAAATCGAGCTTCTGACTCCGATGAATGATGATGCAGTCTGCCAGTCCCATGACTCAAAGTCTGTCGATCGCAAAACTTCAGTTTGCTGAGTGCCTTGAGTTCCTTCTACGAAAGGTTTTCCTGCCAGGAGCTCAAGTCTTGGGGACAGTCATGCCCTCAAAAGTAGAAGGAACTCTTGACTCTGCTTCCATTGCCTGACGGTCACCCGCTACCGCATGACGAGCACCTCTTTGGCTACCTCTAGCCGTCTAGCGGCAGTCACGAGAAGAGATTTCCCTGAGTGGCACGCGGAACAAGCCGACAGTCCACAGCTCATTGAGGGCAATGACTGATGAAGGAGTGTCAGACGGTAGGAGCGCCTCCCTCTCTGCAGTTCAACGGTGGCAGCCTCGAGACCTGATGGGACCCACGTGGGTCTGGTCCCCAAGTGTGATCGAAGAGCTCGGCCATCCTCGGAAGTGCGCCTTCCCACCTTGTGGGCTTTGGAGAAGCAGGAGAAAAGCGAGATTGCGGCCAGCTCCCATCAGTCCCATGATCGACGATCGCGGGAGGAACTCTGAACGTTTGGAAGTTCCGCCTGATGACGAAAGGACAACAGAACAACAAGATCTGTAGCGGCGGTTTAAACGTTTGGACCAACTGCCCGAGAATTGGACACTGCTCGGTGTTTTCACTTGTCTATGCGATGGAAACTCATGGTTTCCTCTGAGTCCGGCGAGGCCAGAATATTGACATCTCCGGCAGCGTGGGAAGCACTTCGGTTACTAACGGGGCACTCCCAGAAAGAAAAGGAGCTCTAGAAGCTGCTTGTCACCTTGTGCCGCAGGTTGGCTAACACCCACGATTCCAACCTGTTCCTAGGGGCGTACCTTTCACTTACTGCTAGCTGAAGAACCGGAGCCAAGGTTCCAGGCTCCAAGTCCTTGGAGAGAGGTGTAGGCCTAGCCTGTGTGGTTGCGGGAGGAACGCTGAACTCTGGCAGTATGCTTGACTGCAGGACCCCGTTTTGGGAACGCGATTTCCATCTCGTCTCGAGAGATGTCCAAGTGACAGTCCACAGTGTCTCAAGTCTCTAACACGAACTTCTTCCTGCATTGTGAAGAAATTCTGAGCGCCAAACCAGTTGACGAGTTCCTCTTTCGAGCCCTCTCCTCACATTCTCGTTGGTACTCTGATTCTTCCTTCATCTACACCCTTTTCGGCGTCCACCTCTTCATCGATATTGTCCTTTCAACCAGAGGTTTTGTACCTTGAAGAACGCCCCCACCCCCACTGAGTGTTTTCACCTCAATAAGTAGGTACCGGTACATCACCATCAAACAAAGGCTAGCCGAGTCGATTGCTACACCAAGAGAGAGGAGGTTCCAATACCAGAAATCAAATACCACATCTTCCATCAAATCCAAGCTCGCTTCACTTGGTCACTGTACCACGAAGTAAATCGCGTCACCACTGCCCGCGGCCCGCGGCCCGCCTTCGAGTCACTTCCCCATTCCAAGTCCTGTCCAAACACATCGAGGTACCTACTTCTACGCCTCTAGCTTGTGGCTTCCGTTCTAACGTAGGGAATAATAGACTCAATATGAGACGAGCAAGAGGAAGGTTGTCAAGACGACAGCACCATTTGTTGTGCGTGGAGTGGTAAGTGGCTTTCTCCTCATCGGCAGCAGCCTTATCTTCCCTAAATTGTCTGTTATCCTCGGTACAAGTTCCCAAGGGGATGGCAGTATACCTCTTGTCAAACAAGAGACACTGGCACCAGTGCATCAGCTCGTGAACCACTCACCTCCTCCCGGACACACACGTACACACACACGCGCGCGCACATATCATCGAAATAATCGCTAGCACAGCTCAACTCACTTACACTTCCATCAATCCAGTGACGAACCCCACACCCCACCCAAATCCCTCGGCCAGACCCTCACTGGCGAGCAGGAAGAGGAGCTGCAGAGATCCATATGGCTGCTGGAAAACAAGATGGCGGAGGAAGAAGCGGCCAAGGCCGCCCAGGCCCGTGCCGGTGGAAGTGGCAGTAACAATGCAGCCAACAATGCTGCGGGAACGTGGATTGACGATATGGATGTGAACTAAGGGCGTTCAAGGAGATACAGGAACATGCAGAGATGTTGCAGAACGAGGCCAAACGTGGTTTTCCCGTTGAGTTCAAAGTATCACCTGGTACGAGCGAACATGGTGAGCTTTTCAAGATGGCTTGGAGCCAAAAGGATGGTGTACGGAATCGAGCTTCATGCCTACAAGTACGAAGAGGCACAGGGATGGTCGGTAGGGTACGGTTCACATGGTTTTCGGTCTGCTCTGGTGTGCGGTTTATATCATATCATATATCCCATCTCCTAGAATAGGTATCTTTAGCGGTCGAGCTATGGCTCCCGCGGTTTCTTGTTCCGGGTTTATTTCTTATCATTTTCCTTCATCCCTATCTACTTCAGAGGAAAATCACTGAGTGAGTCCAGAAGGAGTTGGCATGTTTTGCGTGGGAAGGGATAAGAGGCCGCGGGTGTTGAGCGAGATGGTTATTTTGGCGTTGTGGATAGGTACCTTACACACATGGATTTCTCGTGTCTCACATGTACATATATCGAAGGATTTTCCCACTCTCTCTTTCGTTCTCTTTCTTCTCTGCTTCTTCTTCTTCTTCTTCTTCAATCAATGAGTTCACCACCACTTTCTTGTGCCTTCGTGTTTACATCCACTCCGTTCACTTCGACAGCGGGAACCAGACCAAATGCATTTCTGAAGATCCAAAACATTAAACAACTGTTGTCCCGTCTTCAGTGATCTGGTAGTTTGAAGTGCTCCTTGGACAAACTCGTCAAAGACTGCAGTGTTGACTGGCGAGGGAACGCGAGCGGGAGTAGTGTGACGAACCGTTACAAGCACAGGAGTATATCGCTGGGAATAAGAACAAGAATAACGGTAGTAGTAGCCAAAAGGTACTGGTCGATTGTATCAGTTGGTTGCTTGCTGAAGAGCCGGTATCTAAAGAGGCCTGGGAAGGCCGTCTTTACAAGCACAGGAGTATATCGCTGGGAATAAGAACAAGAATAACGGTAGTAGTAGCCAAAAGGTACTGGTCGATTGTATCAGTTGGTTGCTTGCTGAAGAGCCGGTATCTAAAGAGGCCTGGGAAGGCCGTCTTTATATACCGGTCTTCATGGACCCGATATTTTGGACCCGACGTTCTCGGGTCCTACCTGATTGGTCCGTTTGTTCTACCTAGTCTGGCTTACATAAGTGATCCTTGATTGGATCGTAACAAGTAGCTGGTTGCGAAATCTAGTAGGACCCGATATCTTGGTCGGGATCGATGCCTCTCAGCTCCAGCCCTTGCCTTCGCTTCTGTTCGCGCTCCTCCTCCTTGCTTGGTGCAGTTTCGTGTTTGGGAATGCCTTCCTCCTCGCGAGCTTTATGCATGTTAGCCTCTATATTGTCATTCGACGTGACAGATATGCTACGAGAATCCAGCCAGACGTTGTGAACATCGAGATTGTCATCAACAGGACCGAGAATGGATGTCATCACAGGCACATTGCCTCCATGCCTGGCATCTTCCACTCATCATGACCAATGATTCATGTGTTGTGTCCATGTGAACCAGGGAGAGAAGACTCCATCCAATCTGCCCAAGCCAAAAGGAATCAAAAAGGCAGCCACAACGGAGAAGCAAAAAAAAAAAAAAAAAAAAAAAAAAAAAAAAAAAAGAGCCCGACGTGGGGGTCGAACCCACAACCTTGAGATTAAGAGTCTCACGCTCTACCGATTGAGCTAGCCGGGCAGCTGCTGCAAGCTGCCTTGATTGTTGAAGGGAGGAACAGAGGAGTTTGGTATAAAAGTGCGTGAAATTAGTTGGTGGTGGCGATATGGAAAGCTTTTCGTTACTGGGAGGTTGATGCCGGGCGGTCCATGTTGTGATGGTGGATCGGGTGGAGAGGATTCAGCGCGGTTTCAGGGGTTGGGGCGGAAAGGAGGACGGGGGAGGGGAGGGGAGGGTTAGGGTCAAAGGATGAAGGATGAAGGGGGCAGAATGGGAGATGGGGAGGACACTCTGCGATTGCACGAGGGGGAATGCGTCAAGTTGAGGTAGAATGAACCCGGGAGGATGTATTTTCAAGCTTGAGCTCTGCGAGATGTGGTCATTAGAATATGTGCTTAAATCGTTATCAGAGACATGTATCCAAAGCCTCTCCGTCCTTCATTCCCGTCTTCATGCCATAAGTCGTATCATGTTTTGTCCAAAGCCCTTTCTCCCCGGTTCCCAAGAACTTCCTTCCTTCATATGTACAACACCCGTATTATAATCCTCCAACCTTCCTCCAATCCTTTCCCCACTGAGCCCACCCTCTCCTTAATACCTTACCAGCACAGGAGCACTAAGCAGCACACAAATCCAACACCACAGCCCCCGCACTCCCACAAACCTTGGTCTGACTTCCCGCCATCTGCGTCCCATTCGCCCACGTAATAGCTCCACAGCTTCCGGTCCCCTTACCCTCCAACACGACCTTATGTCCCGCAAACGCGTCCCCAAAGACACTGCTCAAATCATACCAGATGTTATCCCCATCAAGCGAATACGCAAAGATCAGCTCGGGAGCTCCCGTGTACAGGCCGTCGGCTGTGGTGGTGATCTTCAAAGCTTTGCCGCCCGTCACGGGGTCCTTGACGAACGTCTCGACGTACTCCCCGTCGCCCGCCTTGAGGGTGACGGGGGACGAGACGGTAGAGCCTACGGACCAGAGGGTCACGGGGAAGGTGCACTTGTTGTGGACGATGGCTGCGCCGACGGTGGTGGCCCTAGTGGGGAGGACGGCGCTGAGGGCCGGAACGGCCGCGGTGGCGAGGGTGAGGAGGGTGGTGAGTTGCATTTTTGGTTGTTGTTTGGGGTGGTTTGGGTTGGTTTGGTTGAGGTGTTGTTGGTGAGGGTGAGGAGTGGTATTTGAGGCGAGTCTTTGACTTGTTTTGTTTGGTTTGCTGATGAAGAGAGGAGGAAGATGATGAGATGACAACAGGAGCTTGAGGCTCTTATATACACCAAAGATCCTCCTCAGATCGGCATCCATGTCATCGTCTTGGCTGACAACAACGTTCCTACCGCACCGCATCAGATCGAACACGGGAAAATGGGTTACATCCCATCCAGTATGTCTTTCCTCGAAATAGCATCCATCTCGTTAAGATTGTCAGATAGCGGAGGCGGAGTAGGTGTTGAACGGTGAGATACCAAGTCCCAATACGAGGTCGACGAGGTGTAAGACCCGCAATTTAACGACGTGTTACACTGCTGACTGGCTTCAACAACATTGGCAGGCTTTCTTCCGCTCGTACCATACCTGCTATGTCAGCCAAGGACCCAAAAGGTCTCCAATATCGAAGATCTTTCCCTCCAAAGACGTCAATCCGGCTCTCGGCAGCGCGGAAGCGCGGTTCAGTCTTTGACAGTTCAATGGTCCACTGATCCGTACATACTTGGGTCGGATATGCAGTCGAGAGTTGTCGAAGTCTTGGACTCTTGGACTTGAGGAACCACGCCGTCCCATATGCCAGTGAGTGACCACAAGCTGCCAGTATTGTCGAAACCAGAAGACACAGGAATCAAGACACGATATTACTTCCATTAACTCCGATACCACCTTGATCTAAATCACATCAGCAATACGACAATTCGATAGTTCGCAAACATCGGGAACCGAAGAACTCTCGTGGTCATCACCGCATATGATATCATTTGTTGGTTCGCCAAGAAAGCCAAGCCCTGGAGCCGCAGTTCTCACCGTTCCCGTCGCTTCCGCAGCCCAGCGATCTCCTGCGCCTCCATCTGCTGACATCCACTAACATCGTATTCGAAAGGTCCGCCGAAAATGCGGGGAACAGAGCCAGAGGGTGGGTGGCATCGTGAACCTTCCATTCTGCTGCCATTGATGGCTGCCCTGCCTGTAGGGCGGGCATGTAGGAGGGTGCCGGATCGTATGGCATGGCGGGGTTGTATTACAGGGCTTGTGAGCGTCGGTGTGCATCATCGAAATATCGACTGTTCGTGATCGGTTTTTGTGGGAGCTTCTCATGGCAGACGAGAAAGATTTGTGTACTTGCTTCCCTTTCCTTCCGGTTACTCGCTTCCACCAAAGAAAGAAACGAGACATTCGAAGACAATGAACCTTTCCGGGCCAAGACATGGGTGGTGACTTGATATCAGATGTAGCTCTCATCGGGTTACACACGGGTATAAGCTAGTGAGGCGAAACCAAACGCTTCGATTCAGTTTTATCATGATGCTGAAGTCTGAACACAGTCTAGCAAACTCTGGTTTACCCGTTCGGACCGGTCTGCACTGCTCTCAACTCGGGTAAGATTCACATCGTTGACTACACTGAGACCCTGTCAGTCCTCTGCCATTCCTCTGGTTCTCGCGTGGTAAGTGATACGTTACAGCTGATCTCTTACTTGATTCAAGTCGCACCGTCGAGCATCGCCAACCGATATCTGACGGCCCTAGCCCCCTGTACAGCAAACACAGACATCTCATGACCACGAAAAAGCCCGAATTTCTCACTACCGAAGCGATGAAGAGCTCCAGGCTTCCATATCGCTATAAAGTGGATTACTTCCTGTCCTCGTATATGCAGGCATCGATTGTTGTTGTTGGGGTTGAGGCGTGGCTCACGAGAGTTATGTAAAAGATCGCGATGTAACCTTCTCCAACTCCATGGGAGACTCGGCGGGAGCGAGAGCGAGATCATGACCCTGACGTCAATCGGTTGCTGATAGATGCGCTGGGTCGAGCGCCGCAAGAGCCGCATGTCCTTTGGATTTTCCGAGGGTGGGTGGACTGATGGAAATAAAAGCAGAAGGCGTCTTTTTTTATCTGTTTGACATTGCTTCCAAGCTGCATCGAAGAAATGATGTTTGGATTAATCAGTCGACCTGACCTTGGCCAAGTGTTGGTCAGACTCTGCGGTGTTGGTCAGTCAGTTGGTCAGCTTCGCCAGGCGGTTGGTTGGTCACTTGGCAGCGCCGTTGGCGACGACGAATTGGCGAAAGTGCAGGGTAAGTGACGATTTTGAGCCAAACAGAGCAAAACCGCCGTTCGCGCCGTCGAGCGGTGGTGTGTCCCGGCGCCAAGAGCCAAGAATCTGGGGCTTGGCGGACCGCCATCATCGCCCATCCAGTCAGCCCAGTCCTCGAGTCTTCTAGCCACCACCACGTCCGATAGCCTAGATGATAAAAAGAATGAATTTGAAATGAAGAAGGGGAATGGGGAGAAGATCATGGTTACCTGTCCATAGAGTGAGTGTCTGCATAAAAGCGGGAGTAGAAACGCCACGATGGAAGTGCAAGGCATGGACGGTGACGGTGCACTCAATTCTTCAACATCAATCACCCTCAGGATCTCCAAAACAGCCCCCAGGAGAACGAAAAGGAACGTACTAAACGGGGTAATCCTCTACATGGAAAACGACCACTGACCGATCAACAAAAGAGCACCCCGGGCTCGGAGTAGGCAAGGCCCCTTTATGAGCACCACAGTCTCAAAACACCATCGCATGAATTGTCTGTCCTCTCCGGCTGGAACGATGGGGATGCGAAAACACGGTGATGGCTTCATGAGTCCCTCTTGCTGGAGTCGGGATGGGATGGCTTGATGGGCGTTCGATGTAGTAGGCTGCCGACAACTCGTTGAGAGATGGAGAAACGACACCATCACACGATGCTGCTATCGCCCAAGCATCACGCAACAGAAAGGCACAGAAGAGGGCACGCTTTAGCCATGACTACAAACAGCATCATGGAAGCAGAAGACAATGCAATGTATCCAAAAGTGTACGACAACTGTGGTTGATATGAAAAAGGTATCCTAGAAATGATCAATGGCATCAGCCAGTCCGTCAGGTCGACCATGACTGCCGCGCCGAGAAAAACAACCCTTATTTTGTAAGAACTGAAGAAAGAAATCTAAACGTTGTTTCCCAGGTATCGATAATCCTTCCAATTCCCGATTGGAAACAAAAACGGTGCGCCGTTGAAAGGGACAACCAAACTCATTAAACTTCCAAACATATGCAAATGGCTTCTTGTGCTCAGGAGTGGTACCATAAGACATCAATTTATTACACACATCAACCTAACCAACACACTAGACTTCCACCCATATACATGCTCTCCCTATCTCCTGGGTATACAACAACCAACGGACTTCCTTCGCTCGCTGACTCGCTTAGAGCATGACCATGCCGGCACCAACGCCCATGGCAACGACAACGTACATGCCAACCGCCATATCAGCAACGGAGAAGAAGCTCTTCATGGCGAGAGGGGAAGCGAACGAGGAGCTAGTGGCAGCAGCACCACCACTGGTACCACCGGTACCACCGTTGCCGGAGCCAGCAGTGGCCGTAGCAGCGACCTTGTTAGCAGCGTCAGCGCTCTTGAGAGCGGCGGAGCAGGTGGGATCGGTCTTGGCGGCGCCGTTGGCGGAGGCCTGACCGTTGAAGTCGCAGGCGGTGGAAGCGTACTTCTGGTTCTTGTAGTACTGGTCCATGACGTAGCCGAGCTGCTGGAGGGAGTTGCACATGGCGTAAGAGCCGTAGACACCGGTAGAGACGTTACCCTGGATGCCGGCGCAGGCGGCGGGGTCGTTGCCGCAGACGACGCCGAAGAGCTCACCGTAAGCGGTGGGCTTAACGCTCTTGTTGGGAACGCAGGTGAGGGAGTTGTACATGCACTCGCAGAGGCTCTCATCGGGAGTAGGGGGGAGAGCGTCGCCAGTGACCTGCCAGTTGGAGGTGACATCGGGGCACTCGGCGGCCTCGTTAGTGGGCTTGTAGGCATCGAGTTCGACGGCGGAGGGCTTGGCGGCGAGGACGTTGGTCTTGAGCTTGTCGTAGTTCTTCATGGTCTTGGCGGTGTTGCCGGAGACCTTGACGAGACCATAGTCGTTGTCCTCCTCGAAGTACATGTAGACGATACCGCCAGAGAAGACGCCGGTCATAGCGTCAGAGTAAAGAGCGGTGGTCTCCTCGAAGATACGGCCGTCGGCACCATCGGGGATGTTGCAACCGTACTCGGCGAAGAAGACGGGGACAGAGTAGTTCTTGAAGAAGTCGATCTGGTCCTGGTATCCGGAGCCCTGGATGGTGTTCTTGCCGCACCACTCGTAGATGTTGTAACCCCAGAAGTCGATGGCCTCGCTCTGGTTACCGCAGTTGAAGTAGTGGGCCATCTCGGAACGAATCTTGGCGTCGTCGTTGGCGGCATAGCCAACACCCATCCAGCGCTTGACGTTGTTCTTGATGTAGTTCTTGGAGTCACGGACAGCAGCCTTGACGTAAGCGGAAGCGTCGGTGTTGGTGGCGTTGTTGGAAACCTCGTTACCGGCGAAGAAACCGATGACGTTGCTGTACTTGCTCATCTCGTCGATGACGGCAGTGTAGCGCTTGTAGAGAGTGACATCCCACCTGGGGTCGTCGCGGTTGATGGACGTGGAGGGCTCGGACAAATCGCTGATGACGTAGATGCCGGCCGCGTCGAGGAGCTCCATGCAGGCGCTGTGGTCGGCAGTAGGGTCGATGGCGTAGGTACGGATGGCGTTGGTGCCAGCGGCCGCCATGATGGGAACATCACGCTTGCAGGCGGCGGCGTCGGCGAGGGGATCCTTGAAGGTACCAGTGGTTGACTCGCCACCAGCGCCGGCAGCATCTTGTTGGTAGGCAATACCCTTGATGTAGAACTGGGTGCCGTTTTCGTAGAAGAACTTGGTGCCCTGTGGATTCGAATGTGGTTAGCATTGGGAGCGCTTCGTGATCTGGAGTGCCACGGTATGCCTACCTTCATGATGATGGGTTGAAGAGCAGCGGAAGCCTGGCCCGCAAGGGTGAGGCCCGCAACAAGGGCCGCTTTAGAGGTAACCATTTTTGCTGTGTGTTTGTGTGTCGAAGTTGTTGATTAAGGCGGTGTTCGTTGTAGTCTAATCGGTATTGAAGAAAAGTATGTCGGGAATTATCCTCCAGCTGTCGGCCGAGTGTATCGTGTAAATATGTAGTTGAAAGAATGTGGGAAGAGATAAAAAGAGGCAGTAGCGAAAGACCTCTATGATGTGTTCAGCCCCCTCTATGGATGATTAGTGGTGGATGGGCAGGAGTGAGAGAGAGTGTGAATGGAGTGAAAATGAACAGCTCGGGGGACATGCGGTGGAAAAGGAGGAAAGAAGAAGGCGGAGATTGGAAAGTGTGGAAATGGAGACTGGTCTGTGCGTCAGTGTGCGTGTTGTTGTGGGTCCGCGTTGGCCGGTGTGGTGGGGAGTGGGTCAAGAACCCCAGCAACGGGCCCCAGTTCGCTCAGGAACGCTACCTAACGCTACAGCAGACGATGCAGTGGAAGGCCTACGCCAAGCAATTGAGGGCAACAACCACACAGAATCTCGAAATGGCTTGCTCAGTCCTATCATCACACTGGCAATCTCTGTGTCGCAGACCTCACCGGCCAACCATTTTGCACCCTTTTTGGGAGGATTGAGAGGACATGTCTCCAACGCCACACAGCCCAGTGAAAGATGAATTCGAAACCGACAAGTGGGTTCGTCTGGTGATGTGGGTTTCGTCGCATGTGGGGATTTCGTAAACGCAGGGATGATCAGACATTGAGGGAGGGATTGTGTTTGGGAAAGACGCTCCTCATCTCTGGAAACACAGGAACACATTGAATTGGATTGTTATTGTCAACGAGAGTACGGGACACTGCCGGGATTCCATCCGTCAAACAACACACATGTAAATCCCGTGTGCATCATCATGTTTACAAGATTCAAAAGGCCGTTGACCGCCATCGCATCGTTGCAGTGTCAGTGTGCCATCTTCATTTCGCCTGTTGCCCATGTGTGGACTCGTCTCCAGAGGACCCTTTACCCTTTCCTCTGGCTGCCGAGCCTGGGGCAGACGAACAACTTTGTGGACACAACCGAGCGAGCGGGCATTGAGCGACCGGCCCAGGGGTTCAATTGTTGGCTGACATCGATCGGTTCATCTCTGGCGATAAAAGATTGAACCCTTGAAGGAGAAGCTCAAGCGACTCGATCGTATGTATGTACCGATAACACGTGACAGGACCGTCCAGAAGAAGAGGGAATGTCCGACGCCGCCACTTCGCCGGCCTGCCATTTCAAGCATGCTGTTGATCGAGATAGGGGGATATGGGATGAAGATGGGCGGATGAAGGATGAACATGTTTCCCTTGTTGGCGATTGACGTTCATCACTTCCACTGTCAAAGCTTCATTTTCATTCAAAGCGCACATCTGGGGCCCGTTTGGTATCTTTTTTTCTCGTTTGGCGCTCACATCAGCGGCACAGACGCCCATGCCCGACACAGGCAGGGAAGGCAGGCGGAGTCGCGACCCCATTTCTGGCACGTTCGCAGTCTGGCTGGTGCTGGAGGGCTGCTCACCCCCCCGGAGAGAATTGGCTCGCCAATTTCCCCGACGTTATTTCCCGGCTATTCCGTTTCCTCTCGACTTGTCATGCTCTCTTCGTATTTCCACGAGAGCCGACTCGATGAAAACATGCAACGGAACCGAACCGGCTGCCAGAATCGCCGATACGCCTCGTTTGTGAATGTAACCCAAGAGATCTCTTGTCATCAAATCCGCGCAATCGACAAGCCTTCTTCCCGTCTTGTCGTCGCTTGGATTTGGCAAAGAAGGCTTGGTTGATCGACGAGACCTTCTCGGCCCAGCGGGCTTGCGGGTTTGGAGCGGGTCCCGCTTTGCTTGGTGTGAGCTTGGCAGGCTTGGTCGCAGTGGAGCCGGCTTGGCGCATCAGGGGTAATGCAGGCTCGCAGGCATTGGCGTGGGCGGCTGTCTCCTGGAAATCTTGGCAGCTTGGCAACTTGGCAGCAAGCCTTTGGCCAACTTTTTGCGCCCACCTCGAATGCAATTCGATGTTCGTCTTTGGTTTCAGCGACGCTGATGCACGACAACGTCAAGTTCGATGGCTGTGCATGCGCTAGGTTGATAAGTATTGAACCGTTCTTCAATCTGTGGATGTTGATTTTGCTAGTGTCTTCTATTTTGAATTTGATGGATGACCTGAATGCTACTCTGGCATGAATGCACTCCTGACAGCACTCGCAAACTCGGAAGATGAACCCCCCGAATTGTGCATGCATCTTGAAATTGAGCTTCAAACGACACACAAACCGCCCGCCGCGAGTTGTGACACCAACACAAGCGCCCGATATCTTGATCACTCTATCGCTTAACTCAAATATCTACTCTTAAAAATCCCAGCCATCGACAGTGCAAGCGCAGTGCCACCCGTTTGAAACTTGTGTCGAATGTCCACACAGTAGTCGACGGTTGAAGCACCACGACAGACTGGGAGCTTGTTGTTGTCAACATGCAGTGTTTTACTTCCAAACCAAAATGACGTCCGGATGCCAACAGCCGAAACAACGGGTCAAGTTTCATGCTTCAACTTTGTGAATGACTGAATGTCGAATCAACAAATCAATTGGCCCGCCCCCAAAAATTCCTGACCACGCAATCCATGATCTACAGGAGAATGATTGGCGCGATCTTCACTCCTTCCAATGTCAGCACTGCCTCCTTCGTGTGGTGGTTGTCTTGGTTGTGCAGTCGCGATGAGGGTGTGATCTGTGCTTCTAAGAATGGAACTTGCCGCTCACTGCCCGCTGTGGTGGGCGACGACGGACCGCCGGCGAGTGCGTGCGACCGACAGAAAAAGGGGCGCGGCACGCAGGGCTCGGCAGGCACAGGAGGCGCTGGTGCACGAACCAGAACCGACAAGGTGCTGTTAGGAAAATGTTGGTATATTAACAGGCTTCTGCCGTATTGGCGTGTAAATTAGATAGAAGAGTAATGGTAGTGAAACTCTAACAGAACGTCCTCTCTTGCCGAACCGAGGTCCCAATCGCTCACTGTATTCCGACTTTCCAACACTGCCCTCATTTGACAGGATTTTCGAGATTCAATAAACCTTCAAACATCCAAATCACCATCCACCAATCCGCCCCTCACTCTTCACCACCCATACTTCCTGTCTCTTCGACCGATTAAGCAAGATACTCGACGTCCTATAGCCCAGCCGTCGATACAGCATGCCATCAATGATGCACAAACAAGGCTGATGAAGTCGGCACCAAACAACCTCGACACCCAAGCCATAACGCCATCTCCATGTGACCATGTTCACTCCCCTTGAAAACCATCACAGGAACATTCTCAAAGATCACATAGAATGTCAAGACGGGAGTGATGTCTTTATTCCACAGACGAAGCTTTCACTCTCATGTCCATCCAGCATCAGTCTGTCTCAAAGCCTTTCCCATTTCGAATCATCTACTTGAGCTTCCTTGCTTTCCTTGTCCAACTGGCCTTCCCTGGTTGCAAATTCCACAATGCCGCAGCCCTGTCTAACTCGCATATCACGGGCCTAATGGGTAAAGTCCTCTTCCTCGTCCAACCAGCCTGAATATTCCACAATGCCGCCTCCCTTGTCCACTCAGCCTGATTCTCATATTTGCAGCCCTGTCCAACTTCCATGTCACGGGCCTAATGGGTAGGGCTCCAAGCTTGGAGCAAGTGTTCCAGCCGCCTACATATACGTGGAGTCCTGCTTCAAACGTGGTTAAGCATGGTCAGCATCTGTACTCGCCAAGGAAACGGCAAATTCCAAAGAGTGTTGACAAGTGTTTTGCTCTCATATTGTTCTTAGTCGTTTTGTGTGCCTCTCATCGACCTTGGTCTCCGAACTGGTGCGTAGGAGGTGTTCATCATGAAGCAAGTCGGCTATTCTATGGGAGGTTTTCTGCTTACCAAGCTACGGCGTTGGTTCTTTCTTATTGTTCCAGTGGCCTACATCGGCTCGCCAGTCCTGCTTTGAATACGGCTACATGTGGTTAGCATCCATACTCCCCAAGGAAACGGTGATCTACTAAAGGACACGCAGATTCGTGTTGCTTTCAGAGCGTTCTTAGTTGTTTTTTTATGCCTGTCATTGACCTTTGGGTTGGTCTACAGGTGCTTTGCTTGGTATCATCATGAAGCAAGTGTCTATTCTAGCGGGAGGTTCTCTGCTAACCAAGCTACGGTGTTGACCGAAGACAGTAGCCAGGACCAAGGGCCGGAGTGGTGATCGAGAGGCCTACTGGGAGAAAGTATTCTCTGTTAGCAGTGTTCTTCCAAAAGAGAAAAAGTGCTACAGCCTTGTTGGTGGTGCCGTTTCTATCAGATTTAGGCAATATTTGCCTTCATTGTCCCGAAGGAACTCAGAAGTAGTCATATATAAGGGTGCTCATCATGAAATGCACCGGGGCTGTTCGGTCATCGGGAACACTTGAGGTTTGAACGAAAGTCAACTACTGGTACCGTCTGAACTCAGACACCGCTACTGGGAAACTACTGATGCCTTGTTGATTTTGCTCGCTTTTTCTCGTTGTTGATGTGATAGTATTGGCATTGTTACACGGCTCATTCTGAACATTTGTTGGCTTCCCTTCACCGGCACTCCCCTTAGTATTTCTAGGCTGCCCTGGTTTCCGTTTCTCCTCTTCCGTTACTACTACATAAACAAGCCCTTTTTTCTGTCGTCGCCTATCCCTTTCCTCCTCGCCACCCTTGGTCTTGTCAGAGCCGGAAGGCTTCTTGCTCTCGGGGTTGAGCATCACCCCTGTCAGTGCGCTGATGAAATGGTAAAGAATCGCGAGAGGTGAGTCGCAGACGGCGAGCGAAGCGATGATGCCGGAGAAGAAAGAGAATTGACGAATCAAAGGTCGGCCGATGCAGTTGTGGTGGCCAACTGACTGCATCGCCGTCTCGGTCGGGACTGTCGAGTCCATCGGGGGTGGTTGCAGCACTTTCATCATAGGGTGGTTGTCGTTTGGCTTTGGGCAGTTGTCCGCTGTTGAGTTGCAATCAAGTGTTAGCATCTGCTTTTCCAAGTGGATGTGGTGGTCATTCGCAGCACTCCAAGCACTTGCTTCATATCAGATTCTTTTCAGTGTGGTGCTCATCAACCCCCTCCTCGCCTTGTGAGCTAGTGGTTGTTTTACATTTAAGGTGTATCAAAGTTTGTCACCATGGAAGCAAGCGCTGGTACTCTCCCTGATCCTCAGCAGCCAGGAGAGGAAGTACAACAGGGGCAGGAAAGGCGAAATGTAAGAACTGCTATTCCATACGACGAAGGAAACTTGATCGTCGATGTTTTCGACACAGATCTCTGCATGGGTGTTGTCGTTGGGATACATTGTTCTTCGGCAATTGGGATTCTGTGGATCTAGGGTATGCCTACAGCCCTCCCGGTCGTGGACTCGAGACCGGAAAGACTAGGCTTGCCGGACGGGTGTGTAAAGGGGGTGTATGTGTGGTGCTTGGGTAGGGCTGATGGGAGAGGTATCTGTAACTGATGGGCAGAGGAAATACTTACTTATCACTAACTGACAGACTCAGGTATCCGTTGGCCTCGAGCTTGGCCCGCATCTTCTCCAGCTCGTGAGCCTTGACACCGCCAAATGGAAGGGGTCTTTACTTGTTGTTGGTACATGTTCGACAGGCTTCTTTTGCTCACTCGCGGCGAAATTCTCGGTCTGAGCTTGGAAGACGGCTGCCATCTTCTCTTCCTCCGTCATGGCACACAGCAAGATGAATGGGTGTCTTGGCCAGAAAGTCTCGATATGCCGTCATCACGGGGTGGCCCAGCTCGAACCTTATCGCGAACAGGTCGGAAGGCGCTGCTGCGAGGTTTGCTGCGATGCAGATGGTGCAGTGTCAGACGGAGTTGGAGATTCGGATTCATGATGGTGGGAGTAATATGGATGTCGGTGGTTCCGTTGAAGGCGCTTTTTTTTATCGGAGCCAGCACGGATTATGGGATGAGGCTCCTGCCTATACGTCTGAAGTTTGGTACTGTCTGGGAGGTCATACGCCTTGCATATTCCTGGGGCTCCTCCCTTGTGTCTGCGTAGCTTTTGATCCTTGGGGGCCGAAGATATGATGGCGTTCATGAACATGGGCATTAGTTCAGTCACTCTATGGACACCGGAAGCATAGGTGCCATCTTGGGCACATCTTGGGCACCGAGGGTGATGGGATCTTCGGCCAAGGATAAAGGTCCTCATCGACCATAATATTCAATGCATGCTTGCTTCGATTGCTATGATCAAAGCTCGGATGGCGGCGGTTTGTTCTGATGGGATCGGGAGTTTTGAGGGCGGGACGATTGTTGTTGGGGTTGCTACCTCTAGGTACTGTTCGAAGCAGGGGTTCGGCCTCCATGTGTTGCTCTTTGAGTCGCTTTTAAGCCTCAACCTGCTGGCCAGAGAGCACAACCCAGCTCTTAATTTGGTTCGACAAGAGCAAATGGTCTTTGAGCAATCTTTGGTTGGATTACCGGTGGCTGAACAGGCTTTTGCTGTATTGGGGCGCTTTGGATTGGTGTATGAGCAAGTGGGCTTGGGCTTGCAGTGGTTCGCCGGGCGGGAAGTTGTGCCACAGAAGCGCGGTTTTGGAGATGTTGCCCGTTAATGGGTTGCATAAAGTGAGCTTGATTCGGTCTTTTGGGGCGTGCTTTTGTCGGTGATCGGTGGAGGGTGCTGTCGATGTCTATCGCAGGCTGTATGCACAAGGCCGACCTCTGCTCGATCTGGGGCAATGCCCTGAGGCCGATTTTACTTGCTTGCGATGTCAAACAGCTCCCGCCGACAATGATGGAGCTCCAGAACCAGGACCTCGCGAACCCGAACGGCGACTGCAAGCGATGTATTCGCAGCGTGGGCTGCGCGGACGAGTACACTTTGCAGTCGCAGGGCTTGCTCATACACAATGTGCTGCTCGCCGTTGAACAGCCGGCAGTTCTTGATGATCAGTTCAAAGTCCCGCTCAAACTCTGCTCTTGCACGAGCGGAGGTCCTACGACCACGAAAAAAAGCTGTCCAAGGGCCTTTGCCTCATCCAACCATTTGCGGAGTTACGGAATCTACGACGTATAGGACGCCCAGCTTGTGAGTGTTTGGTGTCTTCTTGTAGTGGGTGTATGTGGTGGCCCAAGAGGAAACACCAGTGCTGAATGACTCCCGAAAGTACTTGGCAGGTGTTGACACTCTTAAAATCGTCACCTGGACTTGTCGTCTGAACTTTGAGGTCTGCGTCTTCACTTTGGCACTTCTAGGCCGCGGGGGCCAGAATCCAGGTTGGCAGGACCTTCACCTTGACCTTCACCTTCACTTCCGCTTGGTCAGGTTGATTGTTCAGTGACGTGGCTGGTACCGATATTAATCTTCAAAAACCAGGGCCGCAGGGTTGGTTTATCGGACGACTGCAGCTGCTAGGGAAAGAGACGAGTTCCGAATGACGGTCGCGCAAGAACAAAACGTCCGAGACTTCAAGAAATCTGCGGGCGTTTAAAACGCATTTTACAGCTTTGCCAGAACAAGGGGAAAGATGTACGAAGAAAAGGACGCCCCTACAAATCAGATCATATCGCGAAAGGATGGCCCGCGACCCCATCACCATCCATTGTTCCCGAGAGCTAAGGCTTGTAAAGCAACCAAAGAGTCGAAGAGCTGCCTTGGCCAACGCACCGACGAGGTTGAAGAGTTGGATCAAGAGGTTGAGTAGACGAACCGGCGGACCATGATCTATGACTGATGGACCGGCAGATCCTGCTCTGGGCGATGGCGTAGTCGAGGTTCTTTGGCGGGGTTGGTCTCCCTTTGCTTTCGCGATGGCCGACATGATGATGGCTCTGGTGCGCTTGTAGTACTCGTTGCCGGACATCTGCGGCAATGGACCATGTTTGGTGGATCACGGCAGTTTCTTCTTGCGCTTGGTGTCATAGACGAGGCCCAGTGACCCAGTATGTCCTTGTTCACGGGACGCGGCTGTCAGGCTTGGTGGAGTCGCGAGCGATGGCCAAAACCCACCTTGGACTACCTACCTCTTTCCTCTCGGGGGAACTTGCCATCCATCCTTGAGGACCACCGGTTTCGAAAACGGGTACACTATCTCGCACAAGCACGTGTTGATGTCGACTCCTTGCGCCAATCTCTCGGGGATCTGAATGTGGTGGTGGTTTGGGTAATCCGTCTCCCTTCTGTGGCTACCTCTGTGCCTTCTGTGCAGTTTTGGCGGACTGCAGTTGGGATATTGAAAGACCTGCAGTGAACCACTGGTAGTGTGAAGATGTCTGGAGGTGTGGGAGGTCAACAAGAGCGAACCGCAGCGACGTCCAACTGTCAATTGTGCGATGGTTGCTGCCGTATGGGTGCTGTTGTTGGTGCTGTTTTTTTTTTTCTTTTTCAATTTTTTTTGTTCATTTTTTCGTTTTTCAATTTTTTGGGGTCTCTTTTTTTCTTTCTTCTTTTCTGGTTCGGCCGACTTGGCCTCCAGCTTAGCCCGCATCTTCTCCAGTCCATGGGATTTTCGAGGGCATCTTCGGCAGGTCGCTTTTTCGAGGCTTTGTTGCTCGCTGGGTGGAGGACGCGCTCTGACGTCTTCCTCGGGCGTCACACGTGGTGGTGATGGCCTCGCGACTGCCCACGCCACCTCTGCGGCTGTTCCGCCGCAGGTCGTTTTTTCGAAGCTTGCTGACTTTGTTGTTCCGGCCGCCCTTCTACCCCGTCCCTCTACCCCGCCCCCGGCAATGGAAGGGGGTTCTTTACTTGTTGCTGGTACATGTTCATGCCGGGGTAGAAAGGCGGCCCACGCCGCTCCCGCAGGATAGTCCCCTGCCGCGTTCCATGAGCTTGAGCCCAGCAGAGACGTAGCTGGACCCGATAGAGCCCATCCGGTTCGCCCAGGAAGTTTGTGATGACTGTATTGCAGTTATTCCCGTAAGTTTCATTCCAGAATGGTGGTTTCTCGCAATCATGGACAGCTGACATTACCGTAGGGATTTGGATGGTCCTCAATAAACTTCCTCCGTGTCAGCGGAAATTCCTCCAGATGTTTTACTGCATCGGCCTAATGCTTCGGGACAAGTGCGGCCGTAACAATATTATTGCCGTTTCTGACATAGCAATGCTCATCCACGAATGTCTTGACATCAAGTTCGTGTTGGCTGCCCTTGGAGTTGGCAATATAGTCATTGGTTATCTTATGGCGTTCTAAGTTGCCATAGAGAGGAGGGCCGGCGGAGGAGTCGGGAATAACCCTCCGAGGCGGGTTGCAATGTATGGCTTGTTGCTCGAAGAGGCTGTTGGCGCAGTCAATGACTGGCAAAGCCCGATGGTTGAGCTTGACATCGCCGACCTCGATACCGCGGTGTTTCGAGTCGTGGAGAATCTGGTGGTAGAGATGGGAGTTGTTGAGACGGTCACCTGGGCAACGATTTGGAACTGTCGTCCGAACTTTTACAAGTGGAGAGAATGCAGCCGACGCTCTTCATCATCGTCCTCTTCCTCTCCTTCTTTTCGCCTTCTTGGGACGGGCAGGATCATAAGGCTCCCGATCACGGTAGTACCGAGCGAGCCCTGTCAGAGGAGATGAGCTCGTACGTCCGCTGATCACGAACTTCGGGAGACGTCGCCGCAGATGAGACGACGTGGGCAGAAGCACTCCTGCACCTCGCCAACACGATGACATTCAAGGCGTGGATGCCGCTTGTCATTTCCCTGGTGTACTACCTCTTTTCACTCATATGGCTTTCAGCCACCGTTGACGAGGGTCTAGGACCACTCGTTTGAAACTGGCACAATGATAGGCGGAATGGCCTCAGGCTTAGCCGCAGCAGCGGGCGCTACGTGCACGGCTGCAGGCTGCTGTACAGGCATAGGATATCCGGCATACGAGCCGCTTCTTTTTCTTCTTTTTTTCCTTTTTTTTTTTTTTTTTTGAGAAAGAGAAGGAAAGTACATTCCATCCTTCTGGATGCCCTTCAGACCAGCGACACGACGCTTGACATCGGTACCTAGGGAGAGACTCCGATGCAGCCGGGTTTGGCCCAAGCCTCTTGCACTCCTGCGTACAGTACCGGTGCAGACTCCCCTCTGGCGGATGCATGATTCCGTCCTTGGGGAGGCGCAGATGGTCAAGCAGAAGCACGAGTCTAGAAGTGCCAGCGCAAAAGTGAGGCGGACATCAAAGTTTTCGGACGACGGATCCAAGTGACGATTTTGGGAGTGCCAACACCTGTCAAGTTAAGGTCCTTCTCTGTACAACAACAAATAGCAGGTTAGTACAAGCTCAGAGGACAGGCAAAGCATTGGCAGCAATAAATTTCGGGAAAGAGATGACTGACCTGGTCCTTGAATTTGGACGCAGACAGTGCGGCAGATGGCTTTGCAGCTTCTGCCTTGACCAACGGGTTCGCTGGTTCGGCCTTTGTAGGCTCTGGCTTCGGGGCTGGCTTTGCTGCTGGGCGAGTCTTGCCAGGAAGCAAATAAGAGGCACGGGGTTTTGTTGTGGTCGCGGCGCGTGTTGTTGCCGAGTCTTTGGGTGGGAATATCTGATGAAGAACGACCCTGCCGCGGAACGTGCCCTGGGCTTTTGCCGGTTCAGGGAGCTGCGGGCGCGAGTGCAGCGGACTCGGCACGAGAGCGATTCGGATGAGAAGGACAACTTCGGTCGGTGGGCGRCCCAGCCCGGCCCAGCCTGCGGTCGCTGCCCGCTTAACTCTACCCCAGTTGATGGGGAGAGAAGCCACGGGGCCTTAAGCTCGCAGGCTGGGCGACCACATCACAAGTTGAGTGTGATGTGATGATGCGGAGATGAAGCTGGACTCCAGACCGGCCCTCAGGCGCCTACTAGCCCGAAGGAGGGAGTAGGGGTGCCGTCTTCGAGCGCGCATCGGGGGGAAGGCGAGACCGGTCGGGGAAAAGTCGATGAGCACAACGATGTACGAGGTGGCGGCGCGCACGGAAAGCTAGAGGTTGGCTGACAGATGGTTAGCATCAATATCTTGAGGATGCAGTGGTGGTTATAAACATGGTGAGTGCTCCAGGGTTAGATTTAAGCAATTTTGTGTCTTCAGTGAGCTGATCACAAAGCGAAGGCTCTTTGACAGGTTTGTCTAAGGTTTTGGTTCATCATGGAAGGGGAGCTGACGGAATGAAATAGGCAGAAGAAGATGAACCCGCTTACCTTGCAGTTTGGATGGAAGTCTCCGAGTCTCCATGGAGAGGTTCAAGGCGGTGCCGCTGTCAAGCTTGGTGGTTAGCAATGCTTTCCATCCAGAGGAAGTGCCCGGTTATATACGCGCGGTGAGTATCCCCATCCAAATCAGATCTCTGTGTCTTCATCGAGCCCGTCACAATGTGACTTTCTCTGTGTAAGTGTAGGAGCTTTGACTTGGGTCATCATGGGAGGGAGGAGAGCTAACGCGAAGGAAAGCGGCAGATACACGAACGGCTTATCTTGCAAACGGGATCAAAGAGGGCTCTCAAGGTTGAGAAGGTGGGTGGTTGCCTGACGGGATGATTAGCAACAATGATCCCAGGTTGAAGCTTTACGTTTTCAAGCGAACGAGATGAATGCTCCAAGATCAGATAAAAGCTCGTAGGTGTATGTTGTTTCATCATTGAACCGACCACAGAAGGAAAAGGCTCTTTGAAAAGTCAAGGCTTTTGTCATCATGGAAAGGAGCAGACCTAACGAAGGGAACTGGCAGATGCGAACGACGTACCTTTGAACGAAGCGCTTGCAAGTGCATGGAAGACTGAAAGACCGCACCGGTGAGGATGTCTTTTGCTGTTTTACGGTTCTGCTCTTTTCCGAAGCTTCTTGTGAGCGCAGCAGGTTAGCAAAAGCTGTCTCAAAGACAAATGTTCGCGTTAGAGATCGCCGCTTGGTGCTTCCAGTCAGTTGGAATGAGTACGAGTTCGTTCTCCTCATGGCTAAGAATGTTTTCGTTTTCGACCGTTACTTGGAGATGTTTTCATCATGGAAGTTGTTGTTGTTGTTGTGTTTGCGCGGGACAAAGCAGCTGGCTTACCTTTCTTTCTCTTTGACCGCATTTCCGGGCGTTCTTTTCATCGTTTGTTGGCTTCACCGCTCGTTCGTCCAAAATCGGGTATCGGGTATGGTGTAGCGGTAACATCGTTGGTTCTCACTTCTGGGAGCGGGTGACTGCGAACAAACCTGCGAACAGAAGTTGCTGGCGGTTAGTAACTGTGCAGAAAAGGCAGAAGTCTTTCCCACCAGCGTCAAAGAGCCCAAGTTGTTGCTGCCTCAAGCGTTTGCCAGTTTTGTCTTCATCGAGCGATGCTGAAGCTTCTCGAGTACAAGAGCGCTGTTTTTGGTCATCATGTACAAGCGCTTGGGTGTTTGACGCTGGTGTTGAGGGCGGAGTCAGATTTGACTTACCAAGTTCTTGTCTTAGCTGTGGCCATGCCCTCATTGAAGGAGAGCGTTGGGGAGCAGCGAAAGAGTCTTTGCCGTAATTGAGGCATGTGGGAGCAGCGAAGGAATCCATGGCGATGGAGCAGTGCCGACGAGTGTCGCGTCATCCTGGGCTCATTGGCGTCGCGAAAGACCTCGAAGTCATGTTGTCTACCTTTCTCAGACTCAAATGGCCAGTGGTCAGCTTCTTATCAAAGACGATGGACTCAAGCGCAAGTGCGTGAATGTGAATGAGGGTGGTTCAGATTAACCATAGGTAATCGTCATCACTGAGGAGTTATCCTCTAAGAACAGATACCGTCGTATCTTGTTGATCATCATAATCAACTGAAAGAAGATGGAAGCGAGGAAGAAGTGAAAGGAGGTTGACTTACCAAGGTTGCTCGGTCGAAGACTGGTCTACTGAGAGAAGAAACGACGGCGTGTGTCTACAAGTTCTTTGCTGTTAGCCAAGATCAAGGACAACTGATGTGAAAGTGATTGTAAGTGTAGACAAAGTTGCTTGGCCTCAGATTCCGGCATGGGACTTTTTTTCTCTGTCATTGAGCAGTTGAAAGCGTTTGGTTCTCAGAACATGAACATGGGCATGGTTTTGTTTCATCATCCAAGCGTGGGGTGTGGTGGAAGTGAGAGAGGGGTGGCTGACTTACCAAGGTGTGGCTTTTCTTGCTTGGCCAGAGGAAAAAGAGGGGCAAGTGCCTGAACGAAGAAAGGCAGTCAGCTTCCCGTCATGATCGTAGACTCAAATGCAAGTGCGGATATTGTTGCTTGCCCTCAGGCTCGTGGCTTGGTTATTTGCGTCATAAAGGAGTCGAAGTGTTGCACTCTCAGAAGCAAATGTACATGAATATTTTGATCATCATGCAAGTGCTGGGAAGAACGTTGCTGGTGGCCTCAGTGCGGTTTTGGTATCATCGAGCCGTGACAATCGTAGACTGTGGAGGCTTTGCGCTCTCAAACGAAGAAGAAGGTTGATTGCTTTGTCATCATATCCAGGCGGGAAGGGGGGAAGTAAAAAGGAGTGTATGACTTACTCAAGTTTCTGGACTGATTTGCAGCAAACGGTAAAGAAAAAGCGACCTGCAATGAACACCGTCAGCAAAAAGCCATTGACAAGAAACGTCGACAAGTGTTGAACAAATTCTGGTGGCCTCAGTACCCCTTTTTGGTCTCATGGAGCCGTGACAGTCGTGGACTGTGAAGTCTTTGCACTCTCGAAGGAAAAGCAAGTTGGATTGTCATCATTGGCCGGGAGGGAAAAAGTAAAGGGCTGTATGACTTACTGAAAATGCTCGCCAGGATTCGTTTGCAGCGAGCTATGGAGAGAAGAGGCCGGAAACCTGCGACGAGCACCGTCAGTAAAAGCTCTTCCCAGACGCAAGCTGACTTCGGAAGAACAAAGAAGACATTGCTTCGTATCAAAAAATCTCCAGAAACTTTCAGTGGGGGTCCCAGGCATCTGCTTGTCCCCCTCAATCCAGTAGAACAAAGCTCATCACGGAAGCAACTGAGTGTTGGGAAAAACAACATGGAAGGGAAGCCAACTCACCACTGGTTGTCTCTGTGAGAGACACACAAGCTCATCATCTCTCTGCTTCCCAACTCTCCAAGTTGAAAGTTCCTTTGATGCTGGCTTCGCTTGGATAGTCTCGCCGAAGCGATATTTCCAGCTCCAAGACGAAACACCCAGCAGAACTTTCAAGCAAATCCCACCCGGGCCACCCCTCGGCGCTTATGGGGTACTCCCTAGCGCCTGCATGATCTTCTCAGATGCCGCCCGGCAGAGGCAGAGCCTTTGCTGGCACGAGGCTGAGGTAGTACGTGTTGATATTGTTGACTCCCCGGCAGACCGTAGGGAACCACGCGATAACAACACTCCATGAACTGGAACAAGGTTTCCTTTGCAGGTTACCGCGGGAAGGTGCCCAGGCCAACGGCCCGGACAGCCCTCCCGCAGCGATATATCTATCTACACTACTTAGAACAGAACCAGCGGCGCCCTGATGGATGGCGATGACCGTGTGGTAAGGAACTGGGTGTACCCCTAGTATGCACAATTCCCAGAAGCGGCACCTCGATCGAACGGTGACCGCCACGGTAGTAACTGAATGTCTGATGGGATCGGTGTTTTGCGGGGCAGGTCGTTCATGAGATGTTGAATCACGCGGCTTTACGGTACCTCGACCAACGTGGTAATCGCCGCCGTCAAGTCGGAATCAGTGCATGCCCCTGAAGATGTTGGATCTTCAGGAGAAAGTGGATTTGTGAGGTCATATCCCCTCGATGGTGCCGTGGACTTGACTTGTTGGCTGCTTGAGGAGTGCTGACTTCACTCTCCGTGCTGAGGCTTGACTTGAGTGTTGCATGATGTGATGAAACACTGCAAAGCGGGCTATTAGCATGTTTCCAGGCAAGCTGCCGAACAAAGACTGAGACTTACTCTGCGAGGGGCTGCGGGACTCTCTCTTGCGAGCGCACTGCTTGCTTGACCAGGGGAGGTTGCGGACGTTGATGATCTCTGACCAGACTGACGATCTGAGCCTGGAAAGCCTGCGTTGGCAGTGGAAGTCTGTGAGCACGATGATGAACACGGACGGTTAGCAATGCTCAAGCGAGATGCTCAAAGAGTCAAAGACTTGGTGTCAATGAAGGCGCCTCAGAGTTAGAGTGAAATGACCGACCCCACGCTATCTACGGCAGAGCGGTTTTGTCCATCAGCGAGGAAATGCTGCCCTTATGGTAAGCACAGATGCCGAATCCCCTTTTCCAAAGCACCACGCCAGTTTACAGCACCCTGTTGATTTCAGACACACCACCAGCACAAAGGTCATGGTGGCCACTCGTTCTCATCATTGGCAAACACGAAAGAGGAGAGCGAGTAACACTTACACAGCTGATGTCCGACCAAACTCACGAAGCTTGAATTGTCTGTGTCGGCACTCGGCAGTGGCCGCCTGCGATCATCAAAACGAAAATGGTTAGCAATGCTCGTGAGATGGTCAAAGAGCCAAAGACTGGTGTCCATGACAGGAGCCTCAGAGTTTGAGTGAAATCCAACCTCGCTCTATCTACGGTAGAGTGGTTTCGTCCATCAGCGTGGAAATGCTGGCTTATGCACAGCACCCAGCTAATATCAGATAAGCCACAGGGACCAAAATGGTATGATGGCCACTCGTTCTCATCATCGGCAAAAGGCAAAGCAGAAGAGGGAAAAAAAACTTACACGTTGCAAAGACTTGTCGAGATATGACTTGAAGTTCGCATTGATCGAAGCGAGGACAACCTGACCGCCACAAAAATAATGTTAGCCCGATCCATAAAACAAGGTGGACTAAGTCTCGAATGATGAATGTCGACTGTGTGAAGCAACGGGGGTAGCAATCCCGAAGGGCAATCTCCAATAGTCCTCCTGAATCAAGGGCCACAACTTCTCGGAACAGGCACAGACACCAGACAACCTCCAAACTTTGGTATGCAAAGAGGAAGCTGGCCCGGCTAAGTGAGTAGGTGGCAGGTCTACTCACATTTGAAGTTCATGTTGTTGAAAGCAAGACAAGTCGCAAGCGAGGAGAACCGTGGGGAGGTGCCCAGGACAAAGTCCCGGACAGCCCCCCCGCAGCCCCCAGTCGCACGAAATCTGCCCACACCGATGTGTGAAGGTCGAAGTCGAAAACCTGTGTCAAAGTCTGAAAGTGTCAGCCCAATCTGTTCATGGTGTCCCAATGAGAGATACCCGCAGGGTGCCCAGATTGGGTCCTGCGCGGCGCCAGGCCGGGACGCGACCAGGGCTTTATACCGCAAACGTCCCCAGAGAGGCTGGCTTAACCCCCCTGAGAATGGCCGCTTTCCCTGAGGTGGCTAGCCCCAAGGACCACAGGCACTCGAATGCGGCGCCTGACCGTCATGACACCGACCCGGCTGAACTAAGTGAATTCGTTGTGCAATGAACTCACCTGATGATAGCAAGAACATGTGTCGAGTTGAAGAAGACAATGAAGACCTGCAATGAAGACTGAAAAAGTTAGCCAAGGCCCAGCTTCCTCAGGATTCCCGCAGACTCGGACCAGCGGGTCTTGGGTCATTGTCATCACTTTCCAGAACAGCCACCCTGAGCAATGCGCACTCTGTGGTCCTATTCCGTTTCCCACATCCCTCGGCTTGACTAAGTGGACACACCCACCTTGAAAGAATGAAGTGTCGGCAGAGAAGTTGTCGCGAAGAAGTTGAAGACCGCCGCTGAAGATGAAGACCTGCATGCACCACCACTCCAAGTTAGCCAAGGCCCATCCTCCTTGGTCACCCCAGACTCGGACACGGAGGGTCTTTGTCATTGTCATGTAGTACAGTCACCTGGCGTGCACGCCGTGGTCCTGATACTGATCCCACACCCCAAGGCTCGGCTAAGTAGGTGTACCTACCTGATGCAAGAAGGAGAGAAGCTGAATGCTGAAGACCGAAGACCGATGATGACGAAGACCTGAAATCACCGCAGAGCGGGTTAGCCAAACCGAGCGCACAAATTGGGAAGACCAAGAGTCTCAAGGTTCGGCTACCTCACGACGGCAGGTGCACCGAGCGCAGCGAAGTCCGAAAAGACCAAGAGTCTCAAAGCCAGGGTTGACTAAGTAGGTGCACCTACCTGATGAAGAAAGAGAAGCAGAATGCTGAAGATCGAAGACCTATGATGAGGGATGAATGACCTGAGATGATGACCGTAAAGGAAGTTAGCCAAACCGAACACACGAATCAAAGTCCGAAGACGAAGAGTGAACAGCACCCGTGACATCAGTGCCATCTCCACTCTCGCGCTCACGATGGCGTCGCGTTTGAGGCGTGACCTCAGCAGTCAACATTAAGGAGCCGATGGGTTTTCTTCATCGCCACATGGAGAGTTCTGTCGCGCACAAGGAATGAAGCTAAGTAGGAGTAAGACCTACCAGATGAAGAAAGAGAAGTCGAAGACCGATGACCGATATGATGACCGATGATGAAGATCTGTTGAGATCACCGCAAAGGGAGTTAGCCAAACCGAACACACGAATCAAAGTCCGAAGACGAAGAGTTGAACAAAACCCGTGACTCAGTGCCATCTCCTCTCTTGTGTCCACAGAGACAGTGCCACATTTGAAAGCGTGACTACTCAGCTTTCCGCAAATAGCATTGGGCTACTGCGGGGCAGCCTCGCAGTCAACTTGCTGGAGCCGATGGGTTGTCTTCATTGCCACATGAGGGTTCTGCCACGCACAAGGAATGAAGCTAAGTAGGAGTCGGACCTACCTGAATGAATGTGTGGTGAAACTGAAGTTGCCGATGGTGATGAAGACCTGAGAGATGACCGCAAAGGAAGTTAGCCAGACCGAACACGAAACAAACCAAGTCCGAAAACGAAGAGTGAACAGAACTCGTGGCATCAGTACCATCCCCACTCTAGCCCACCAGGCGTCGCATGAGAGCGTGATTGTCCGGCATCCGCAAATGATCTTGTACCACTGCGGGGCAACCTCGAAGCCAACATTAAGGAGCCGATGGGTTGTCATCATCACCACATGGGGGTTCTGCCGTGCAGGATGAAGCTAAGTAGGAGTAGGACCTACCTGAATGTGTGTGTGTGTGTGTGTGAAGTCGAAGTCGCCGATGATGTTGTTGATGATGATGTCGAGGTGATGAAGCAAGAAATCTGTGAAGACTGAATCACTTAGCCCAACCGAACGAATGTCATTGTCATGGTAAGAAAGGGATCGGTCAAGAAAATCCAAACACCGCTGGCTCAGAAGGTGGCACCCATCTTCATGTTATCCAAGGCCGGAGCCGAGGAGGCATTCAAGACAAAATGGAGATGTCGTCATTGCCAGCGATAAATGGAGGTTGGACTAAGCGGGCACGTTGTGCAATGTGACTCACCTTGAAGTTGAAATGTGTTGAAGTGAAAGATGTGTGTCGCAAGCTGAAGACCGAATGAGTAATGATGATGATGATGATGATGATGATGATGATGATGATGATGATGATGATGATGATGATGATGATTGATCCTGAGAGAAAGAACACGTCAGTAAACTGCTTGACAACGCAAAAGATTGTCCGGTTAGGTGAGGTGTTCAGCTCATTCAGATAGTGGCGGGTTTCTTGCATTCAAAGCTCAGATTGGCTGTCACCAACGACACCGCGGCACATACAACGGTGCGGCCACATTTCATCACGGGGTAGAGTCTGCTCATGCTAGTATCTGTTCTTACCCGAAGATGTGAAGCTCAAAGATGAGCGATGATGGTTGAAGAACAAGAAGAAGAAGAAGAAGATGAGTGAGGATGAGTGAGGCGAGAGATGAGAAAAGAGGAAAGTTTGAGAAGAAGGAAGAGTTGAAGGAGGAGGGGCTTAAGTAGGGAAAGGGAGGGAGAATGGGTGGGGTCACCAGATGACAGAATCAGTCTTCCTGAATAAAAATTCCCGGTGGGGCAAGACAAAAGGAAAGTACTCAAAGGAAGCAAACAATCGTACGAGGCAGGGGCTCAGAGGACGGGATGGAAAGATAGGGCGAAGAGCGCAGTAATTTGCTGGCCAAGCGGGCTGATTCTGACGTTGTTTGTGCGATAGAAGCTGAACGAGGCTGCCTATTCGCAGGGCAACTGTGGCAGGCTGTCCAAAAGGGTCCACACAAAACCAAATGCTGCTCTGCTAGCCACCCGAAAAGGGAATCAGTCGCAAGGCAGGGCCGTCTGGACGGTCTGGGCCAAGACGAGAGAGGCAGCAAAGAAGACCGGACGACGGCTGGGAGATACGCAGGGCCCCACATCTGGTTTACTCACTGTGGTCACCAAGGCACGGTGGGAATATCTCTACGGAAACGGAGCACTCTGGTTCGTCGAGGAGGAGAAAGAGGGGTTGGACGGTCTTCTGCAGCCTTCTCTTCACATCTTGAATTGCTTGGGGCGAATAGGTAACTTGCTCATCCCGTTGCTCAACAAGTCCAGAAGTTGTGATATGAGAGAAGGAGCAAGTACCTGTGGAGATACAAACTCAGGAAAGCAGCCCTCTGGTAGGTTGCGAAACAGAAAGACAAGGATTTAATCACTCCACGGTACTTTTCGAGTCTCGTCAACATTGGGACGAGCGAAAGGGACAGTCACTCGTCCCATCATCTGCAGATATCGTGAGCAAGAAAGACGGGATCTCAAAACAATATCGAGTCACACGGGATCGAGATCCCTGTCGTAGATAGCAAGAAATCGAGGTGGAGAGCCTTGTGCCTCGAGAAAACAATCTCATTGGACTTGTGGAGGGATGACGTGACGATATGGGACGGGAGACAACAGGGACTTTGGTCAGTTGAGACGGCTGGCAAGACAATTTGGGCCAGCTGCTGTGGGTCAGTGCTTTGTTTTATGGCCTAGACCGTTTGCTTTACTCTGGGAACGGTGACGCGACCGGTTGCCGGCTGGAAGGTACGTAAACCGGCACCGGGACCGAGCTTTGACTTCTTTCACCTCTTTGAGTGGCACTGGACAGGTAACAAGCAAATGAAAAGTGAGCCCTGGTTTTGCTGGTCTTGGGGATATACGTATCATGTTGCTATCTTCATTGAGGCGGAATTTATTTGGAAGTGACTGTGCCGTTGTGTCTTTTGGAAGCAGGTTAGGGGAGCTTCACTTTGAGGAGGACACTGGACGGGCAACAGGCAAATGAGGAGTGAGCCCTGGTTGAGCTCTTCTTGGAAGTTTACGTGACGTGTTGCTATCGGTCTTGAGGCCAAATTTATTTGCAAGTGACTCTTGTGTTTTGGCTCGTTGGAAGCATATTTTGCGAGCTTGATATCACGATTTGATACGCCGCGTTTGAGAAAATGCCGAAGAACCGATCCGGTTATTTGAGTGCGACCCAAGCTTCAATGAGCGTCACCATCATATTTCGCATATTGATCGTGAATCAAAATTGGTACCAAGTTCCACATCCGTTGGGCCCTCATCGAGCGGGTTTGCAAGCGACTGCTGCGTTAGGTAGCTTTATTGGAAGCAGATTCCGTGAGCTTGCTATCGTGTTTTAACATTCCGCGGCGCAATGGGGTGCTCAAGACCTGATCAGGATGCTTCACAGAAATTTGTCCTTCACTGAGCGTTGCCACCATTATCTGCATTTTGGACACAAATCTCTGAGCTTGGTTGGTAGCAAAGTTACGATATCCCTGTGTTGAGTTGGAGTACCCAAGTGCGAAGCGGAATAGCTCAGCGTACATCATGTTTTAATGTGCGGTACCAGTTTCATCGGCACTCTCGAGCACGTATTTGGGAGTTTGGGCACGCTTCCCTAAGGTATCTTTGGCTGTTTCTTGTGATGTGCCTCCTTCTCTTCTTCTAAGAGTTCCATTTTGTGGCCACTAGAGGTAGCTTCTTTATCATAGAGGTCGTTGGCCTCGGTGACCTCTTATTCCAGGAGCTCACGAGTAAAGACAAAAATAGCGTGTTTAGTAGAGTAGAAGATGGGTGTTTCAACCTCCAATCCAAGCCCCTTGATGTTCTCGTGGTTCGCGAAAGCGTAAGTGTAAAGCGGGCTTTTGACTTTGCCAATGGCTTCGGCCAAGGCACTGATGACCGTCCTTTCTTCCTTGCAAAGAACCGAGCCCAAGTCCAGCAAGTATGGCTTTATGAACGTGTGATCTGGATCGTGTTTTGTGCGAGTGGTTCTTGCAAGTGTTCTTCGTTAGTGTTCTCCGCCTGTGTTCAGTGCATTCGCATTGCGATATGTCAATCACAGGAAACCGATAAATGCAGCCATGTCCTTGATTTCATGTCTCTCATTGTGTACATTGAAAGTATCCTGCTGAATGTAGCTCTTTTGCTCGTTCCACCTTGCTCTCCTATTTCCGCTGCCCTTTATCCCTGAAATCCACCGCGAATACCACAGCAGAACGCAAACACAGCCCAAAGACGTCTTTTGCGGCCCATAACAGCGTTTCCCCTATTTCCCTCAATGTTTCTCCTTCTCCGCGCACATCTGCCGTTCCTCCGAAAATCTCGGGATTTCTCCATACAGTTTGGTACCAAATGCGTCGTTTCGCGCTTTCTCGCATTGCCCGGAATGCTTTGTTTATACGGAAAAGGGGCTGCGGTCGTTCAGATGTCGTTGAAAGTGGATCCAGTGGCGGCTCATGATTGGTGGTTGGGTGATCTGCGGCGCTACGGCGGGCGACACAGCGACAATGGCAATACGGTGCGACGACAGTGAACCTAGAAGCAAACAGTTAGCAACCTGTGTAAATAAGACGATAATACAAGGGAGGAGTAAATGAGATGATGTGAAGAATTTGTTGCGACTGTCGAGGGTTAGCAGTCAGTAGAACACCAAACAGGATGGAAGGAACACCCCGACAACGAACAACGCCGGCAAGTACAGCAAAGAGACACAAAGCCTGGAAGGCACCAACTGTCTTTGATTGAGTGAACCACAAGACCATACATGCTGTTCTTGACCATCCACACAGATGCATTTTCTCTCTCCATAGCCCGCGCCCTCAATGTTCCTGCCCATCCTCCTCGAACTTGCCCATCCCTCGTTCGTCTACCACGCCACCGTCAGCTCAACGCCTTTGGCTCTGGTCATCGCTGCTTGTCATATGGTTAGCTTGAGGTTCGGATCTTGCACAACGGACGCCCGGTGCTCACGGCCACGTACCTTTCGGCTGTGACGAACCGTTACAAGCACAGGAGTATATCGCTGGGAAATAAGAATAACGGTCGCAGTAGCCAAAAGGTACTGATCGATTGTGCAAGCTATTGCTTGCTGAAGAGCCCAGTAGACAGAAGGCCTGGGAAGGCCTTCTTTATATACTGGTCTCTTCAGAGACAGAAGGCCTGGGAAGGCCTTCTTTATATACTGGGCTCTTCAGCAAGCAATAGCTTGCACAATCGATCAGTACCTTTTGGCTACTGCGACCGTTATTCTTATTTCCCAGCGATATACTCCTGTGCTTGTAACGGTT